>OV651823.1:34163286-34358286 GCA_927349885.1 Psylliodes chrysocephalus
AATATCATTTGTAAACTATCATTCTCCTTTTTTATCGACATACAATGGGTGCTATGATTGAACGTTTACGTTATCCGTAACGTACATGTTAGGCCGATTTTTAACAGTAACGAGGGTGATGGAAATCTGTAAAATTAGAACATAATAAGCGGAAAATAACAGTAATGTGTTGGAAAAAGTTTTCCATCATACGAACTTGCCTCGTTAATGTTAAAACTTGGCCTAACATGTACGTTACGGATAACGTAAACGTTCAATCATAGCACCCATTATCATGAATGATTTGTGTTTATGTTATTGGGGATAAACTATTTATGAAATATGAGTGTTGCTGCATATACTTATAAACATCAAGTCTAGAACTGAAATAAGACACAAAACTAGTTTGCTAGGAAAGATAAAATTATCATTATTGTTCAAAAACAATCAACATCATCAGTAAACTATTCCGTTTTATTATATTTTTATATTATTGCTTTTAATTTAGTTAATATATTCTTTCTTTATAGCAAAATCATAATTTATAAGTTTTATTTGGAGGTTAGGTACATAGTTTAAACTTGTTTATTTCATAAGGTTGTCAGTAATTTGATAATCTCTGAAATACAACACGCATGCTCAACTCTTACGTTACGGACATTTATAAATAGACTTTATTGTTATATCTTACGTTAAGTTTCTACGGCATTACGTTGCGTTACGGTGGTTATAAATTATACTTAACACCGGTCCGCGTACCAATTTAGCATACTTTGCTTTTGAGGAATCAATCTGTTGTAGTGGTTAGGTTGAAAATGAGGGATGATCTCATCGCCTTCCACTGCGACCCAGATGGAATCTGTAGTGGACTTTCGACTGTACCCTCTTAAGGTGGCATATACCCAGACAACACACCAAATCCCAGAGATATCCACAGAATCTCTTTTGTGGATATCCAATATATCCACAGGACATCAGAAATATTCCGTGGATCTAATATGGATATCCAAATGTCCGTCTATATCCAGAATATAGAAGATATCCTAATGGATATCCAGCAAAATATCTAATGGGTATCTTCCAGAAAATACAAGAAATCCCAGAGATATCCACAGAATATATTTTGTGGATATTCAATATATCCAACCAAATGTCCGTCTATATCCCAGGATATAGAAGATATTCAGATATTTAGCAACATATTTTATCTTTGGTAGAGGTTCATAAGTAACCAATGATTATTGAATAACGTCGAAAGAAAATAGCAGAGATAAAAAATATTTTCAACACTCTGCCTTTGATTTTGCCCACTAAGGAGAAAGTCATCCTTATTAGGACTCTTCAGCAATAAATGGAAATTCTCGACTCCAATCTCTAATGGAGTCTGATTGGGACAAAAATTTCGATCGAACTCAATTACGGCGGGTTGAGCATGAGCACGAGCGAAAGTGGTATCGCCATCTATACTTAGTAAGCAAAATAAAAAATTACATCTAGTGTATATGCACCATGGTTTGCGTTCGCGTCTAGACTTTGATATATTTAGTGGATGTTCATGGGATATTGAAATACACCTTAAAAAAAATAATTTTAAATACCTGAACGGTACTATTAGCCACAATGGCGTAATTTTTTAATAATTTGCTATATAATTACTATTATTTATGGACATTTGCATGTCTATAAATTACGTTTCAGGGATATAAAATAGATATCCACCATGGACTGGACATTCAGTGGATATTGGGATGTCAAGTAGATATCCAAAGGATTTGGTGTGCTGTCTGGGTATACATGCAACAGAACTTCGTGTATGTCAAGGATTTATTCGTGTCAATACATTGTCGCGTATTAGATGAGCAGAACATATTGTCGTTTCATTTCAGAAGAATAATTGACTTTCCTGTGAAGTCTCCAGATATGCAAACAAGTGGTGCAACATCAGTGTGTATCATTTCTTTGATTCAACGGTGTTACAAAACGGAAGTTCTGTTACATGAATGTATGCACCTTTACCAATTATTCAATTGGTCTTATCTTCCTGTATGAATATGCATCTAACATAGTACGTCCGTATTCCGCCTGATTCACAAACGATCTCTAAACCCAGACAACACACCAACTCCCAGAGATATCCACAGAATATTTTTTGTGGATATTCAATATATCCACAGGATATCAGAAATATTCCGTGGATCTAATATGGATATCCAAATGTCCGTCTATATCCAGAATATAGAAGATATCCATGGATATATTCAGCAAAATATCTAATGAGTATCTTCCAGACAATACAAGAAATCCCAGATATATCTACAGAATATATTTTGTGGATATCCAACCAAATGTCCGTCTTTATCCCAGGATATAGAATTCAGATATTCAGCAAAATACTTTATAGGTATCTTTAGTAGAGGTTCATAAGTAACCAATGAATATTGAACAACGTCGAAAGAAAATAGAGATAAAAAATATTTCCAACAATCTGCCTTTGATTTTGCCCATTAAGGAGAAAGTCATCCTTATTAGGAATCTTCAGCAATAAATGGAAATTCTCGACTCCAGCCTCTAATGGAGTCTGATTATCAAAAAAATTTCGATCGAACTCAATTACGGCGGGTTGAGCATGAGTAGATACGAAAGTGGTATCGCCATCTATACTTAGGAAGCGAAATCGAAAATTACATCTTGTGGATATCCTCGATGGTTTGCGTCCCCGCTTAGACTTTGATATATTTAGTAGATGTCCATGGGATATTGAATACACCTTAAAAAAATTAATTTTAAACGGTACTATTATCCACAATGGCGTAATTTTTTAATAATTTGCTATATAATTACTATTATTTATGGACATTTGCATGTCTATAAATTACATTTCATGGATATAAAATAGATATTCACCATGGACTGGACATTCAGTGGATATTGGGATGTTCAGTAGATATCCAGAGGATTTGGTGTGCTGTCTGGGAATAAGCCTGTAATTTACACAAGCGTAAACTATAATGAATGTCTAATGGAGTTGGGCGTGTTATTTCAAATAACTACTAATCTTTTCAAATTTCTTTCAGCTCGGAGGTATAGTGAAACCCAACGACGGTATATGTCACTTGTCAGAGGACGGTTTCTACACAGAATCTTCATATCAAGACTATCCGTCTATCGAGCAAATCAATTTGAACGTTAAGAAAAACTCGATTAACGTTATTTTTGCCGTAACGAAATCGACAATCGAAATATACGAACAGCTAGCCAAAACCATAGAGGGCGCTTCGGTCGGTAAACTAGAAGGAGACAGTTCGAATATCGTAACTTTGATCAAAGAACAATACGAACAAATTTCTTCAACTGTCCATATGAAACATAACGCTTCTAGCGCCGTTAGCATAAAATTTTTCACTAGATGTTTGAATGATTCTGGAGCTTTGGTTAATACTGATAAGTGCGGTAATATTAAGGTAAGTCTTATCAAAAATCAGTTCTATAGTAATTTTTTTTTCTATAATCACTATTTTAACCCTGTAATGCTACACTTATTTTTAAAACTTAATCTGCTACAGTGGTGTACAGCGCATGATATAAACTCGAGTTATAGTATCCGTAGGCGTACACAAATTAAAATGGGTCTAGTTTTGTAATTGTAATTCGGTACAAGTTTGCCAACTTTTCTTTTGCTTCTGTAAAAAAATATTTGTTATTCATGGAGAGCAGTTGGCGCTTCAGTAGGTGGACTTGTTGGTATTTCTACTGCACAGTTTATTTTTTAACATTGCATATAGTATGGTGTAGTTCAAATCTTAAAGTAGGAGTTTCAAAATGAATTTTTTTAGTATTAGTATTCATCTGAAAATAATCGAACCTCACCTCAAAATTAATTTATTCTATCTTGTACAATGAATTATAATGCAATTGTAATAATTATTGACATCTTATTTTTAGGTCGGGGATGTCGTTACTTTCAAAATCGATCTGGAGGTATTAAAGTGTCCCAAAAACCGCGCAGATCATTTCCAGACGATCCATATTCATCCTATTGGTATCAACGAAACTTTGATTATAGATTTGGAAATGCTGTGTGAATGTGACTGTGAAAAACCTGGTGATAAGGTAAATTTTATTAAAAAGAATATTAATATTTGTAAATTTAATTCACGTCGATTCTTTTTTCATTACTCTCTCTAGGGCTCTGGAGTGTTAAAATTTTGGCCTCTTGTCAATTTCCTTAATTCCAATATTATAAAAAAGTAATGTCATTTAGATTTACTTTCTATCAATGCTAATAGTATGCTGTTGTTTTTTTAGTACTATAAGGAATACGCAGCGGCCTGTTCGAACATGGGTATTTACAAATGCGGCATCTGCGAGTGTTACCCTGGTGCCTACGGTCCACATTGTGAATGCCTACCTGACGATTTAACTGCAAATGCGACCACAACCGATTGCATTCAACGAAATTTGCCCAATGCAGTGGAATGCTCCGGCAGAGGACAGTGCGTGTGCAAAAAGTGTATTTGCGAAACTCGAGCCAGCGAAAATGAGGTAAGAATTTAACAGGTGTTTAAAATTCAAATAAATTGGGAATATTTAGTTTTTTCAAATGTAGCTGATTTAACGAGTTTCATAAAACATCTTTACTAACAATTAGAGTTTCGGTGGCACCATTGTTCCATTTGATTAACTACAGACAAGGCATTATCTTGCATGGTCCCGTGGGTGATCGTTATTGTAATATCATCTTCAAGTATTGTAATCTTTTCCTTATGATTATGCAGGGGCAAGTAATTTTCAAAAAGCAAGAATATTTATGATCGCGAACCAGCACCCTGAGAAACCCCAAGAGATACAGGATATACAGTGTGTTCCATGAAGTTGGATCGATATGGGATTTTTTTTTAATAATACAATTGGAAAAAATGTCGTAGGGCATTTCACTTCTGCTTTTTTTTTCAAATTTTAAATAGCCCCTACTAAAGTTGGATAGGTACCCTACTGCATTAATTATCTGTCAAATTTGCCACTTTTTGAAAAAAAAAAATAAAAAAAATAATACTGATTTGGTAGAAAAGAATGTCAGTAGCCAGCCAACTTTGATATGGGCTATTTTAAGTTTTTAAATAAGCAGAGGTGATTGAGCTATATCAAGCTAGCGGGCACTCTGTGGCGGCACCATTCAAGACCTGGCGGGTTTTTTGTAGCTTTTTTGTTACACTATTTGCAAATATTGTAGCTTAGCCCAGGTCCGAAAAAACAGCGGATCCGCTAGCTTGTATTTCCATAAATTCCATAGTAGCGGCGCAGATTCAGACCCAGCTGGTTTTTCGTAACTTTTTTGTAGCTTTTTTGTTACGCTAGTCTCCCTTTTGTAGCTTGTACTCAACCTGAGAAAAGCGCGGATCCGCTAGCTTAGCGGATATTTGTAGCGGCATCAGCCCGGACCAGGCTCATTTTTTGTAACTTTTTTGTAGCTTTTTTGTTACGCCTGTTTCCATTTCGTTGCGAGGCCTGAACGTGAGTAATAATCGTTTCTCCATGAGCGTGAGAGAAAAGTGCGTTAATTTAAAATCAAGTTTCGGCATCTACAAGTAATATGTGCAACTTGATAGTGTGACTATCTGTTGATAGATCGCACCAGTATTGCATTTGTTTTTAAATGTTTTTTAGTGTTGTTTATGTATTTATACTTTTGTTGAATCAAGAATATTCTTACATCTTTTTTGAATGATTTCCTTAACCAATCGTTTTGCAGTATTTATGGACCAGTGTTTAATTCTGTCGGATCACAACTATACAGTGTGTTCCATCTCAGACGAGCCACCCCGTATATTGCTTATCCCATAGTAATTGGAAAAATTTCCCGAATCACGTCGGGTGATTTTCTTTGGGGGACATCTTTTGACGTATATTTGAGGCTTGAACCAGCAACCCCCTATGAGGGGGCGCTTCAACCCCCCAAAATGGAATAGGGAAGAAGGGTTGAGTGATACATCATTTGTAAGGTCTTGAAAGCCTCTTTACAACGGTGTATGAAAAAAATCACATTCTTAAAAAAAATTAATTGTTTTATCACATCAAATGATCGAAGAAACGTGATAAACGCCTTCTAAGAGCAAAAAATGAAGGCAATATAAGAAAATGTTCTGATTTTTTTAATTTATTAGTTCGTGAGAATTTATTATTGCATGGAAGTCAATGGAAGACAAATTGAACATTTCATTTAAAAACGCACTTTTGATTTTTTTGATTGTAAGCATGATAAAACAATTGATTTTTTTTAAGAATGTGATTTTTTTCATACACCGTTGTAAAGAGGCTTTCAGGACCTTACAAATGAAATATCACCCAACCTCTCTTCCCTATTCAATTTTGAGGGGTTGAAGCGCCCCCTTATAGGGAGTTGCTCGTTCAAGCCTCGAATATACGTCAAAAGATGTCCCCCAAAGAAAATCATCAGACGTGTTTCGGGAAATTTTTCCAATTACTATGGGATAAGTACTATACGGGGTGGCTCGTCTGAGATGGAACACCCTGTATATAGTGAGAATAGGTAATTGCTTGGTAGCTAGTACCACCGGTGTGAAGTTAGCAGTAAGTTTTTAGCAGTAAAAATAACCGAAAACGCCCGATCGGGAAAATAGTGGCGTCCGGCATACAACTATTTTAATAATCTTGTCAATATGTATTTTACATTAATATCGGACAAATAATTAATATACATACCGTTGAAAATGTCCGATTTTGAGATTATGTGGTCTATTCTGTAACAATTCCTCTATATTTAACGGCCTTTAAAAATATTTTCTTCTTTACTTCTGTCATTATTTAAACGGATCTTTAAAATACATTAGAGGACTGTCTTAAAGAAATCTGTTCAAATAATGACAGGAGTAAATTAACGAATACGAACATATTTTTAAAGGCAGCCAATATTTTTAGAGGCCGATAAATATAAAGGAATTGTTACAGAATAGACCCCTAAATCTAAATTTTTTTTAAAATATATTGGATGGAAGATGGCCATAATTCGTGAAATGCAATAATGGTGCCATCTAGCAACAGATAGTCACACTATCGAGTTGCACATATTACTTGTAGAGGCCGAAACTTGATTTTAAATTAACGCACTTTTCTCTCACGCTCATGGAGAAACGATTATTACTCACGTTCAGGCCTCGCAACGAAATCGAGACAGGCGTAACAAAAAAGTTACAAAAAATGAGCCTGGTCCGGGCTGATGCCGCTACAAATATCCGCTAAGCTAGCGGATTTGCGCTTTTCTCAGGTTGAGTACAAGCTACAAAAGGGAGACTAGCGTAACAAAAAAACTACAAAAAAGTTACGAAAAACCAGCTGGGTCTGAATCTGTGCCGCTACTATGCAATTTATGGAAATTCAAGCTAGCGGATCCGCTGTTTTTTCGGACCTGGGCAAAGCTACAAATTCGCAAATTGCATAACAAAAAAGCTACAAAAAACCCACCAGGTCTTGTATGGTGCCGCCACAGAGTGCCCGCTATCTTGATATAGCCAGGTGATTGTCCTGCAACTTTTTTTTCCAATCGTAATATCAAAAAAATTTCCCATATGGATCCAACTTTATGACACACACTGTATATTTGAAATTTCCTAATTTATTTTATCCACGTTATCTTCAAAAGCTCTAACTAGTCGGCGACATGCCCATTTCGGTCTAGAACCGGAAAGATCTTCCCAGGAACACTAGAATATAGGGAAAGAAGGGGTTTTGTTCAAACAACCGAAGGGGCCGCGGTGTTCTGGGCTATATCTAACCCTATACAAAATTCCTATACCTTTTAATTTTATTTCACCTACCTATGTCTTGTGTCTTTGCCGAAAAATTCTAGATATGATGGAACAAAACATTTGCTGTAATATAGGGTGAACATGTATCTATTGTTTATATGATTGAAGATTGCATCTATGTGTTTCGTCAAATACTCAGTTAACTCTTAATATTATTTTCAGAGAATATACGGACGATTCTGCGAATGCGACAACTTCTCGTGCGACCGACACGACGGCAAATTGTGCAGCGGTCCGGATCACGGTACATGCGACTGCGGAACGTGTCATTGCAAGGAAGAATGGGAAGGACCGAATTGTGGTTGCATCAAATCGAAAGCCACCTGTTATGCTCCCGGTGTCGTGGACGGCAAGATTTGTTCGGGCCACGGTACCTGCCAATGCGGCGTCTGCAAATGCGAAACCACGCCCGATGGACCTTATTCCGGAAAGTTTTGCGAAAGGTGTCCGGTAAGAAATGTTTTTTTGATTCCAATAGTTTAATAACAAAAAACTACTTTATATTTAAAATTTTAAAAGTACATTCCACTGAGATTTTCTAATTCACCCAAATCTGACTCATAATAGTCATAGTAGTCAAATAAGTCACTGTGCTTAGAAAAAAGCCCAAATAGAATTAGCCTAAAATGAGCCTAAAATTTTGCCGTTATAATTTTTTACATTGATTAATTTTTTAATGAAAAACTGAATAAATACCTGTTGTTAAGCCAGCAAAGTACCTAATTTTTTCTGTAAAGAAAGGGGTGCATTTTTTTAGGTTGGTATAAAATTAGCCTAAAATAAGTCTAAAATTATGGCGTTATCAAAATTTTAAAGATCCAAAGGTGCTCTGCTAGCTTGATATCCAGGGTAGCAGAGCATCGTAATTTTTCCTATAAAAAAAAAGAAGTGAAAACTTTTTATGTTGATATAAAATTAGACAAAAATGGGCCTAAAATTATGGCATAGGTAACAAATAATAAGAGAATGCAGTAAAAGTTGTGTGATTACAAAACACAGAATAAATTAGATATGTATTCTGTGTTAATATTGTCCTTTTTTTCGACACTTTGAAGGTTTAATACAATATATGACAACCGCCTATATTCAAACAGCATTCTTGTGCGCATCCTGAATTTGTATCCCTGGAATGGATGTTATCTTGGAATATTCAATTGGTCCGAGTGAGCTAACTGATTCTTTAGCTATAAACTGTGTTTATTCATAATGAAAGAACGTACATTGAATGTACAATACATACAAGGTAACTAAAAAGTCAGGCAACAAGACATTTTCTTTGAAACGAATGAATGTATGATTATTAAATTGTTTTGTGTAGAATGGAATTGTATTCTGCATTTTTTAGAGGACATGTCAGATTTATGTTTAGCATACCCGCCATCTTGAATTTTTTTAAATGACAACGTAGACCGAGTGATATATCAGGGAGAAGTATATTTTTTCCTTCTTTCAAAAAAGCTTAAAAAAGTAGACTTTACTAATGTAATAAAGTCGCATTCATCAACCTAAAATACCTTGTTACCAGACTTTTTCGCTGCCCTGTATGTATAGGATCAGAAAAAAAAAACAATAATAATGTGATGCAGTTATTCATCACCCTACAATTTCATAATTATTCATTCACCAGAGATAAGGGACATAAAGATAAAAACGCTCATAAAAGAAGCACATGCTTAACAACGACCTGCTCGAACGCAGACCCACTGTGTGGCGCTTTCATTGATATCAAACAAATAACGCAGCGGGAAATTTAAAAACCCGAAAATAAAGGTTATACATATGTACTTTCATGTTCTGGTAAATATATTTAAACAATGTTAATCACAGTAAATTATATCTATTAAAAAGATTACTAGGTACACTTGCAGTCTATTGTCGATTAATTAAGGGTCGATCTTTTCACCCTCAGAAAAAGTGTCAGGTAATCGTTATCTCCCAGATAACTTAAAAAATCATCTTTTCACTTTTGGATAAAACTAACCAGCAGAAAAATTGGTCTAATCTGAAAGATAACTTATCTTACCTTTGAACTTCCTGATAAAGTAGTTAACTGATAGATAAGTAGGTATATAACATAATAAATAATATGCGATACGAGTCAACACATTATTGTATTTGACATTATGGACGTTGTTGAAGATGTTGTGTTTTTGAAAATAGTGGATTACTTATTTGTTTCGTATAGGTAATTTTATATATTTTTTTTTTTTTTTCGAAAAAATACTAAGCTGTATAATAAAAAACAGCCTTTACATTTATAAAATAGTTTATGGCAAATAGTGTAAACTAATGCCCTTCGCACCAATATTACATACATGCAGAATAAAAAACTACACCTTCGAAATATTCAATTTAATCAAATGAACAATCTATTTTAATTTTTTTATTTGGCAGTACTGCTTTGTGTTTCAAGAATCTCCTTGCTTATTGAAAGTTGGTCAATGTTTTCTGTTTTGTCACTTGCTTTATGGAGTTTTAAATAACAAATATTATCATAAAAATACAAAAACCTTTCAACTAAGTGACAAACCGAAATAATGACAACAAGTGACAGTGAGAATGACATATTGCATGTATAAATAAATTGATAGGAAGGTAGGTACATGACCATAGAACGTTAAAAAGTACCAGATAACTACCCTACAGATTATTTCTCTTGAAAAGACGGAAACCTCATTATCTGTCAGATAGTAACTCTCGGATAATATACCCTTTGGTTAGTTAACTGGAACTTTATCTGAAGGTGAAAAGACCGACCCTGAATCTATTTCATGACAAATATTTTTTAATTTTTGATTAGAGGGCGTCCGTTAATTACGTGAGGTATTTTTGAGGATTTTTTGACCTCCCCTCCTCTCCTGGTGAGATTTCTTAAGACTTTCCTCAACTCCCTTCCCCCTTCCCTAATCTGACGTGAGATTTTTCAAAATTTGTGTTTTAGGTATAAATGCGCTGGATTATTAAAAAAAAAATTTTGTTCTATTACTTTCATTTAAGACTAGCAAAAACTAGTTAGTATTTCAGAATATTGCTGTAATATAAAATTTCTAGAAACATTCTTTACTTTAATTTAACCTTACTTTGACGCAATTTTATACCGTTTTCTACTAGAAAAAAATTATGTCAGATTTACAAAGACCCCCCTCTCCCCCAAGTGAGATTTGGAAAGATTTAGCTTGATATCCTCCCCCCTTGAACACCTCACGTAATTAATGGCCGCTCCCTTATTTGTAACTTTAAAATTTTTGTTCTTATTTTCCAAACGAGTGGCCAATGCTGTCTCATTTTTAAAAATGTGGACTGCAAACTCCATAATGGGAATTCAGATATTTTTGTTTCTATATCAAATCTTCTATATAACATTTTGAAGCTATTTTCTTGCTCTAAAACAATAAATAAATACTTTGTGACAAAAGTTGGCTACTGTTTGTGTAACTTAGTAGGTTAGATCTTACTTTGGTAAATGAAAGAACTCCACATTGGGGTTGTTAAATTTATTCATGTGGCATGTGTTACTAATGCAATACGTAACTCCGATTGATTCACCCTACAATATAAACAAATCATAAACTCAAAATTTAAAATTCATATTCAGGATTCTACAATACATACAACTAATTGACATTTATTTTTACAAACTATCCACATCTACTAAACTGTCTGTGAATAGATTTTAAAGATAATTGTTGTAATTAATACCACAAGATGGTTTTCATGAATCTCATTTCAGAGATAATTTTGTAAAGTAAACTACCACATGTTCTTAGTCAATCTCTTTATTTTTCGTTTTGCATTTACATTTATATTATCACAGATTAAACAATATACAATAACAATTAATATTATTTAATTATTTAAATGTACATTAGAAAAATATTTTTATTCCAATTTCAGTCTCTCTAGTTCAATGTTTTGAAAATAATTTTGAAATAAGTCAGCATTTTTATTATTATAATTTACACATCGAACTAGATACGAAATTGGAAATAATTAATTTCATATACAGGATGTTAATTTAATTGGTGAATATAAAGAAAAATGTTCAAATCTGAAGTCTGTTTACAAACGACGTGTACCGTTAGTTAACATCTGAGATGCATCGATGATACCTTTGTTACTGCGGCCGTTGCCTTTCCTATCTTTATGTCCCTTATCTGTAACATTCACCCGTTTCAAAGAAAATAGCTTGTTGCCAACTTTTTTGCTACCCTGTATATATTGATATGTTACTGGTTCAAAATTAATTTAGTGACCATTTTTTGTTGTCAAAATTGATTAATCAACGTTTGATGAATAATGATTATGGAATTAAATATTACGACGAATTGAGAACCTCCTCGTTTTTTGAAGTCGGTTAAAAATTGGTTAAGAAAATCCATAGACATCATATTATCTAAGATAGACACTGTATAACCAATACATCTTCTGCCCGCATGATATATCAGACGGGGAAAGGGGTATCAAACGTCGCACATAACTGCAGTGTTTCGGAAGGATTTATTTATTTATTAATTTCCAATCGTAGACAGGTGGGTTGTATTTTGCCTCTGCCCAGTCGGCTACATCTGTGATCACCGAGTCTGGGAAGTGTGTTGACAGCAGAAGTTTGATGCTATCTTCGAGGTTTGCAGTTTTCATGCTATATCCTCTTTGATACGCGCACTAATACAGCGGTGTTTATCTCTTAAGAGAGCTTTTTGAAGCCTCGATGTCTGCGGGAAATCTTCGATTTCTTCGCAGTAGAATCTCTATGCATCTCTCTGTTTTTGTCTAACGATTTTTTTGTATTCTGTTAGCTGAGATTTGTAAGTATCCTAGTCCTCTTTGAGTTTTAGAGTTCTTGCTTTATTAAAAGATTTCCTAGCCATCGTTCTGAGGTGATACAACGCGTGACACCACCATGCGGTAGTCTGATTGTGTTGGAGCAGCCTCAGGAGACAGGATTTCTTATAGGCATTGTTTATTGTGCTTTGGATAGTGTCAAGTACTTTTCGAGAGCATTGTTATTGTTTGGTGTTTCGGCCTCCACCTCTCTCAAGGCCTCCTGGAGAAGGTGAGCATAGGTTGCCCTGTCCGACTTCCTAGGGTTTCGAAATAACGTGGTGGTCGACAAGATCAAGTTTATTTTGAATGTTAACCAGCGGTGGTCTGACAGCGAAATGTCATCAGGCACTTGCCAGTTTAGAATTGATTTATAGATACCAGTGGTGGATAAAGTGATATCTATTAGTGTTTGATTGCAAGAGTTTAAAAATGTTGGTTTAGTACTTTTATTTAAAATACAAAGATTTTTGGTAAATATATAATCATAAAGTGACTTACCTCTAGCGTTGTTATCCTTACTGCCCCAACTGAAGTGATGAACATTTGAGTCGCAACCTATTACCAGCTCAAACTTCTGGTTCAGGCAGTATTCAATCAGATGCGTCAACTCTTTACTGGGTGGTGGCTGGTGGCGCGGTTGCGCCGGAGGGGAGGTATGTAGACGGAGGAACAACGTGTTATTTTCCCTCTTGATGATATATTCCATCCTAACCACAGTTAAATCGGATGTGGAAAGGTGTGCCATTGAATGGGCTTTATATTTCCTAAGAATGTAAATGGCTGTCCTAGGTTGTTGGTTGCTGGGAAAGCTAAAAATGAAACCATTTATATTTTTTTAGAACTAAAATTTTGGTTTTTATTATCCAGGGTTCCTGGATGAATGCTATTGTATCTTACAGCTCATCAAGGCGGCGGTATAATGTGTTGAAAGTTACATTGAATAATATTCACCTCTTTAATTACTTCCCGATTCCCCATTGAAGTTTGGGAAGCGTTTGACGTTAGTGTTTGACCATCCTTTCCTCCGAAATGGGGAGGGGGTGATCTAATGTGGCTCCTCAGAGCCCCGCAGCCTTTTCTCGTCCTTGGTTGCGTCGTGTTCCTGGCCTCTGATGGAGGCAGAACTAGCGTCGCTACCCAAAGACTTGATTGGACTGCTTAGGTTGTGTTTGGAGTGAGGGCGTATCCTGCCGGTGGCAGTTGCTGAAGCTCTGCCTGTCTGCAGTTTATCCTTCTTCCTCCTCTTTGCTTTAGAACCAGTGATGCTCTTGCCTCTGTAGTTCCTGTCGGTTTGAGGTGAACTGCGATGCCCATTCTCATATGTTGGAGGTGTATATCGCTGTCCAGCCACCTGTGCTGGAGTTGAACTTTGCTGTCCAGCCTCCTTTGTTGGATGTGAACGTTGACGTCCAGCCTCCTTTGCTGCAGGTGAACGTTGACTCCAGCCTTTTTTGCTGGAGGTGATCGTTGACGTACAGCCTCCTTGGATTTGTGTGGGTTTGGATCCATAAGGTTCCCACGAGTAGCTAGGGAAAGAAGGGTCGACTGACGCAGAGCCCTGCATGCTCCAGCAAGGCTGGATACAAGAGGGTGTCGCGCCAGATACCCTCAAAGGAATGTTGGGTGCCGCATCTGCCCCTGCGACAATTAATCCGTCGGTACCTTACCTTACACCTTAGATTGAAGGAGTTGGTTCGCGGCGGTAGCCTTTGCAGAAGATTTTGAAAATTTTTAGGCTCTCTTACTCTACTTATGTCTACCACTAACCAGGAAAATCCTGGCCGTCCTCCTATCCACTACCTGGGGACGCGCTGGGTTGGCACTCAACCGCTGAGGCCAGAGGGCGTTAAAATCAAATGTTACGTCAATAATTAGTCATATTACTGAATTCCCCATAAAATTACATTTTTGATACATCATACTTGGTACTTTTCCCTATTTAAATAGTATTGGGAATTAATGAGGGGAGGCAATTTACATGACTATTTAGGATACGATTAATAAAAATCGACCTTTTTTTTTTTCAAGAATATTTACTTTTAACTTTTGGATACTATTTTTTTTATTGCTCTACAGACTTGCTCAGACAGATGTATTGAATTCAGAGATTGCGTTCAGTGCCAACAATACCATACTGGACCTCTTAAGAACCCAGAAGACTGCGCTAAAAATTGTACCGCTTTTACACCATCTTCTGCCGACGAAATCACAGGTAATTAAAAAATGTATCTGAATTACGATTTTAAATAAAAATATTATACAGTGTGTTCCATAAAGTTGGATCCATACCTTTTTTTTTTTTAATATTAGGATTGGAAAATAACGGAATGGGCCATTTCACCTCTGCTTTTTTAAAACTTAAAATAGCCCATAATAAAGAGGCCAGACTGCTTTAGAGTTACTGTCAAATTTGGTATGTTTTTGAACAATCGTTAAAAACATTTTTTAATGTGAATTTGACAGAAAACTAATGTTAGAGGTGATTGATTCCCCTAGGTGATTTCCAATCTTAATATTAAGAAAAAAACTCATATGGATCCAACATTATGACACACACTGTATAAGGTAAACCTAATAATTGTTAAATCTAAATATGTTTTTATTTAATGTAGTTTAGTGACTTTTACTTTTATTTTTCAGTAAATGAAGCAAATAACGAAATCCTTTGTGCGTACTATGACGAAGACGAATGCAGATTTACCTACGTCTACTTTTTTGACAATGAAAATAAAATTCAAGTGAGAGCCCAAAAGGAAAGAGAGTGTCCCGAAAAAGTAAGCATTTTTCATTTATTTATAATTTTTTTTTTTTTCATTTCTAACATCTATTGTTTTTCTAGGTTTACGTACCTGGAATAGTATTGGGTGTAATAGCAGCCATTGTTCTTATTGGTATGGCGGTACTGCTGTTATGGAAATTGTTAACGACCATACACGATCGACGAGAATTTGCCAGATTTGAAAAGGAGAAGATGATGGCGAAATGGGACACAGTGAGTACAAAACATAGTTATTTTTTTGTAGACTTGGTCGACCACTGGTACTTTTTTCGTTCATTCTGTCCTATTTTACACTATTTGAATGATCAAGAGTGTTCCAACCGCGTTTTCCTTGGCCTGTCTCTCTTATACTTCTTGCAGTTTGTAGATTGAAGATTACATATTGCTCAAGTTAAATATTTTGTTGCTGTATATTATACTATTTTTATCGCCCCATTAAAAAGAATAAGGGTGTTAGGTCAGGTGACAGGATGCCAAGGAGCACCATCACCTCGGCCAAATATTGATTAATTTTATTATTATTTATTGTTTCGGCCTTTACTTGATGAAAATCCATTTAATTTTGAAAGAGTAAAACCAAATTTGGTAGATTTTCACACTTTTATTTTAAAAATAAAAATTTTTAAAAAAAACACTAACATGACATATGTTTCGAAGTACAACTTCTTTTTCAAATGTGACTATTTACAATTCGGTATCCAATATATATACGAAATAATTTAACAAAACAAAGTACTTAAGAAAACATCAATAACATTACAAAATAAACTAACTATTTAAAGTAAATAAGGGTACTTAGGTAATTATAATATCCATCAAATAACAATAAGATAGCCCATTACCGGGATTATCTCACAGAAAACTGGGAAAGAGATTTAATAAGGGTGAATTATTAATATCTAATTGATCATTTAGTAAGTTATCTGAATTTTTAAATCTATTTATTTCAAGTGTTTCTAAATGGTTTAGTTTAATGCCCTTATTTTCTACATGTAAAATTTCAAAGTTGTCTGTAAAAGAATGATTTTCAGCCAAAATATAATTTGAGTAAGTAGAATTATTTTTGTTTTTTGTATAGCGCTATTTGAAAGTACGGCCTGTTTAACCAATATACAATTTTGGACAACTACCACAATTTAATTTATATACCCCCGATTTATTATTAAGGCGGCAGTTTAATACGACCTCCTCGGCGATCGGGAACCGTTACATATCTCATATTCGAACCCGTCATAACAGCGATAAACTAAAAACGTTCTCAAAACTATTTTCCCTAATGGAGGACTTCTATACAAGGGAAGTGCAACCAACTTGACAAATTTTTTTGACACTAATGATATAAGAAATCAGGTCACATAAAGAGGCTGTTTTTTTGTTAAATTTCTGGTTTTTCTTATCTACTTTTATGCCGTTTAGATACCATGTTGTACCCGTAACGTAAAAAAGACTTTATTTTAGGGTATTTTACATTTAAAGGTTGAAAACATTTGTCAATATTAGCTGTCGATAATGTCAAAACATAAGCGTAGCATTGAATTTTATTTTTTGTTGTTAATAGTCTATTTGTGTTTCTCCTGCTTTCTTGAAACATTTTTTGTCATTTGGTTTTACTTATTTATGTCGATTGCAAAATGCTGCTGCAACGAATACAAGTTCTATACAATATACAACCAACATACAATACTAGTTACGTTGTGCCCATCTATGGTTACGCCTGTGTTCTATCATCAACATAATTGACAGCTGACAATGACAAAATGTTTCAACCTTTAAATGTAAAATACCCTAAAATAAAAAGTCCTTTTCACGTTACGGGTACAACAAGGTATGCAAATGGCATGAAAGTAGATAGGAAAAACCAAAAAGCAAACTAAAAAACAGCCTCTTTGTGTGACCCGATTTCTTATGTCATTAGTGTCAATTTTATTTTGTCAAGTTGGTTGCACTTCCCTTGTATAGAAGTCCTCTATTTGAACGGAAGCTTCTGCTACTGACTCGGAGATGAACGCATTTTGTAGACACGACGGATATATTGCAGTGATGCCGATACATATCATAAATCCCGATGTCTTATTTTATTGTAAAGTCACATTTGAAAAAGAAGTTGTACTTCGAAACATATGTCATGTTAGTGTTTTTTTTTTAAATTTTTATTTTTATAATAAAAGTGTGAAAATTACCAAATTTGGTTTTACTCTTTCAAAATTTTATTATTGTCTAATTGAACTATTAATTACCAAAATGCGTGGTACATTTGCATTCGATTGTCATCTTAACATACAGAACGTTAAACTTAACTCTATTGTTAGTAAAAGTAAAAGGTATTTTAGCCTATTCATTCTCTTTAATGAATTGAATCGCCCCTTAAAAGTAAAAACATAAATCTAATAATACCACTTTTAAATATGTCACATGATTATTTTGTGGACAAAATATATTAGAAACAGTATACCAAATTTCAGGACATTACAAATAATAAAAATAAAGTCAGTATAGCAATAATAAAAATGTTTTTTTTTACGTAAACGTTTTAGTAATCTTTATTTTGGGCCATACTGTATTTAGTTGTTTTTTTTTTTTTTTTCATTTCGGTTTTACTCAGGTCTTCATTTTAGTGAAATTATATATATTTATTTTATGATGGAAGGCTTTGATGATACGTGATTCAATTAACATAATTTCTTAACCATTTGTTTTAAATATTCCTTTTTTAAATTTTAATATCAAATCGCTTCTAAATAATAAACAAAATATAGGTACCAATATTTTAAAAATAAACTACAAAAATAATCAAACAAGATTAATCTGATTCATTTCATAGGTAGGGGAGCCTCGTAATAAATTTACGAGGTTAGATTGGAAAATTTCTAGAACAAGACGGAAAGACACATTTTTTGGGGAAATTTTCTTTTTTCTATAGGGTAAATCCAGGAGAGATGGTACACGTTTTTAAAATCAACGTAAATTCTTTATTATTAAAAGAAATTAAAAGTATTTGTAGGTTTACAAAATGTAACCAGACAAACAACATAGTTGTCTTAAATATCAAAAAGTATAAGTAAAAGAATGTTATACTAAGGTAATAAAAATATGTTCCATATCACCTTACACATATAGGAATATTTGGTACACATGATTAGGTGAGATGGAACGTCTATATTGGTTTATGAATAATAATTAAGTTAAAGATGGTACTTTTTAAGGATATATGGCATTATTACTTATTGATTTGACACACCTTCTTATCATCTTTTTTTGTGGTTTGGTTATAATGTTCACCACAATCAACGCATTGCTCGTTTTCGTCGGACATATCAGAGTTATCATCACATATGAGCTCTTCCTTGACTTCTTCTTGGCTGCAGTTTTAAAAATTTTCTTTTCAGTCTTCTTTAGCTTTGGCTTGATTGTTTAGTTTCTGTTTTTTTCTCGCTAATATTCTCCATGATTGTTAGCCTAATACCAAGCTTCTCTTTTTTAGGCCTTCGGTTTGAATTTACGGCACAAGTGAAACAATATCAAGGATTTTTCTCGATGTCTCGTCCTCTTCATGAGCAGCATCCTTTTCATTTGCAACCATTTCTTCCGTCGAGTGCTTTCTTTTATCAGGGGCTATGTAACCAGAATATCCTGGTTGTGCCAAATCCTCCAGTAAATCGGTGGGGTCATTTCTTGGATCAGTATCTTCTGTTTCATCACTAACACTAACAATCGGTGGACCTAAAGCTCTCAGTAAAGTTTCATTATTTGCTACATCAGAAACTCCATCTTCTCCAACAACTGATGCTATATTTTGGTCAAGGTTTTAGTTTTGGTCTATCAAAAATGGGTATTCCGGAATTTCAGACGGGTTGAATAGTACTATTCCAGTAGCCCTAAAGGAAGGCTGAGCGTGCTGGATAGTGGCTGCACTCTGCCAGGCGGAATTAAATAATTGGACGAACTGAAGCCTGTTTAGCCGCTTACCAGGATTTCTTCTTATGTAGAAATTGCATTATCCTTTGAGAGACTTAAAAAATACTTGATCCAAGGGCTGAAGACATTGTGTGGTATGGCTTGGTAGGCAAAGTAAAATTATATTGTGTTCTGCACACTGGTTCTGCAACATATTCTAAGAGTTCAATGTTGTTACAATGTGAAGTGTATCCATCAATTAGCAACAAAACTTTTCCTGGTGGTTTTCAAGGGGCAAATTGCTCTTTTATCTATTTCAAAAAAAGCTCATTAATATAAGCAGTCTTTTGGGACATGAATACTATTGCACCACTTGGCATGCCTTCTTCATATTCCTGTTTTTTATTTTTCCTCTTAAAAATACATGTCCGAGGAATAAAGGTCCTTCTGCACTGCAGCAAGCAACAATAGAAATTGTTTCTCCTTGATCAGCAGACGTTATGGATACAACGTTTTTTGGGCCCTTAATTGCAACTACCTGCTCTGGCCTGTTATTCAATTGCAGTCCAGTCTCATCTAAGTTGAATATATGACCTGATTTATTAAGTAAGTTATGCTGGAATCAATATATATTGTAATGAGGCGAAGTATTGGTCAATGTCCTTTTTATTAATGGCTGTGGCGCCAGCGGATGAAAGTCCTTCTGCTTTTTGTATCCACAATTCCGGACTTCGCCTAACAAATGATTCAAACCAAGGGTAACCAGCCATTCGTTTGTCAGCGTTAAACTTATGCTTTATTTTCAGCTAGATCGAAAGCCATTGCTCTGGTAGGAGCAAATCCGCGCCTTTGAAGCTTCTTTATGTGAGCAACAATTTTTTTTTTTTTTTTCATTGGCTGTTCCAAGAGTAGATTCTGGTCCTAATCCATACTTTTCCGTTTTCCTTAAAGAATTTCGTCTTTTTAAAATGGTGAGGGTAGGGTTGCCAGCTCTCCCGGAATTCCGGAATTTTCCCTGAAAGTGACAATTCATATTCAAAAGCTCCCGGCTCCAAGACCGTATCTAATCCATCCCAGATCTTTTATTTATGAATAAAGATGATTACCGATCAGAATTATTCTCTCAATATCCCTATATAAATGAGAATACAGGGTATGATGGTTTACTACGAGAAGTACGTGTAATGATTTTAAGCAAAACGAGATTAGACATGTGTTGGGTTAATTTCTTTAAAAAACTTTTGGATGAATCAGAAAAATATATAAAAAAGCTTATTTTATTCACTCTATCGATTCATATCTAAAACGATGCTGTCCAACGTGTTTTCAGCGTAGTTAATGAACTTTGGTCAAAAACTCGCCTTAATGCAACTACTCATGTCAAATCTGAAATATAGGTATGTACAAATTTTAAATATATATGTAAAACATATGTAAACAGTTCCATGATTTGATCGTTTCTAATAGAAAGGTATTGCAAGCTGTCCACGGTGTATAAAATACAAATAAATGGAAAAAAAAAATGGGTTAAAAATATTGTAAAACTTCATACATAATAATTATTTTAAGGAAGTGCAACGACTTTTATAGGATTTGATTTTTTCTCCCGGATTTCTGATTGACAGAGTTGTGAGGGTTATACTGTATGTCTGAGATTCTCCTCTCAAACCAACTTGCTTTCTTTCCATTGCTTTAGTTGCTTTTTTTAAGCTCTCTTCTGATCACTCAGCTCTGCCGTTGGCGCTGCCTTTTTCCTTGTAGATATTCGGCATATTTAGGACAAATAAATATAAATAATATAAGTAATTCAAATGATTTGCTATAAAAAATCCAATGTACAAATGCTTATAAAGGACAGATGGAACACCCGTACCATCTATCCTCAACAAAATCTTTCTCAACTATCTTATACTACAAGGAGACATGGAACAACAAATAAAATCTATAAAAATCGACAACAGTCCTTATTTTAAGGTTAGGTTGTTAAATTAGAGGATTTCTTGACTAACTACAACAAAAAACTAAAATATTTGAAGTGTACTTACATAATAGCTCAACTAAACTTCCCACCAAAAAAATTTATTGGTTTGAAAAAAAAACACCAAAACTTTTGACGAAAATAAGGAGCACATGTTGTAACCACATGCGTTATGCATTTCAGTGCACATATGGAGATTAGTGATGTTGCCAGTCTCTGCATTTCGGGAATTTCGAGGATCGGGTAGTGTACCGTTTCTCCTTCCGTACCATCTACCCTTCAAAACAAATAAGAACTATTGAAATCTTCGAAGTCTCCATTTATAGCTTTGTTGATTTCAATATGCATTAAAAAAAATTCTTTCCAGTCTTAAAAATAAGAAACAAATTCCGAGGGGAAGCATCAAAGTTAAGCTAGAAAAAAAATGCAATATATAACAAAAACTTTTAAAAAATTTAGTTGAAACATAAAATAATATATAAATTAGGTGTTATCCGAGTAATATGAGTGTCAAAAAATTTCCTGTGTTTTTGAATTTATACAGTATGGTTCAAATGAAAGGAATAAATTCATTATAATGGAAGTAGTTGGTTTTTCGAAAAAATGCTCGGACAGGTCAATTTTGTTTAGTTAAAGCGCAATTTTTTAAATAGAATTCAATGTTCAACTTAATTCGCTTTCTATCAAGTGGTTAATAGTATTGTGGTGAACGTTTTCAAAAAGTTTTTGCATTTATCAACATGAAGCTGACAAACGCAAAGAATTTAAGTTTTAATAATGATTGGTTGTGGAGATAAAACACGTACACAGAAAGATGTATGTACGTTATTTAATAATAAATACCCAAACCGAGAACCAATTTCACAATCCACTGTGAGTAATATTGAGAAAAAATTCAGAGAAACGGGTCATGTGAAAGACATCACTAAAGGTAGTAGAAATCCAATTTCCGAAAACAAGAAACTGGATGTTCTGTTAGCCTTTGAAGATAATCCCCATACCAGTTCACGGCAAGTAGCATTAGATAATAACAACAGTTCTTAGAACGCTAAAGAAGCAAAAGTGGCTTCCCTACAAAGTTACTTTAGTACAAGAACTTATGGAAGATGACTTTGATAAACGAGTTGAATACTGCGAAATTATAATGGACAAAAACAACAGAAATCCAATGTTTTTAAAAAATATACTTTTTTCCGATGAGTTTACATTTTTACTAAACGGTCATGTCAATCGTCAGACTTCTCGGTATTGGGCTACCGAAAATCCTCACTGGATGCAAGAGTATCATACTCAATACCTAGTAAAAGTGAATGTTTGCGCAGGAATAATAGATAATAAGACTATTGGGCCATACTTTTTCGAAGAAACCTTATCAGGTCCACGATATTTAGAATTTCTTCAAAACTTCTTAATCTCCGAATTGAACCGATTGTTCCCAAACAGAAATGATTTGTGGTTACAGCAAGACGGTGCGCCTCCACACTATGCTGTCTTGGTGCGAAACTACTAGGACAACATCTTCCCAAATCGGTGGATAGATCGAAAAGGATTAATATAATGGCCTCCTAGGTCACCCGATTTAACTCCTCTTGATTTCTTTTTATGGGGATACTTGAAAAGTAAAGTGTACCAAAATAGACAACAAAATATCAATGATCTCAAAGAACGGATACGTATTGAGATTGCAAACATAACTCCGGAAATTTTGAAGAACGTCCAAGAAGAGATCGCTGCACGTCTTTCCCATTGTATTTTAGCTGAGGGTCAACAATTTGAGCACTTGATATAGATTTGGTTGTATTTAATGAATAATAATAATAATAATAATAATAATAATAATACGCCGATGACACCAAATTAAAAAAAAAAAAAAAATAATAATAATATTTATTGTACTAATAAAAGGCAAGACGTCGGTGGAGGACATTTTGAACACCTAATTTAGTAGAATATTTTTTAATTATTTTGCTGTGAAATTGTCATTAAATTCTTTTTTATTATTAATATTTTGTTAGATTAAGCACTTAATTACAAATAATTATCTTTCGTTCAAAATAAAATTTATGTGTCTGATCTTTAAATGACTTTTATTCAAAAAAATTGTTATGTAAGATATTTCAAATATTATGTTTTCGAGTAGGAAATTACAAGATCTATCAAAATCAAGAAAAAAAATTGGGTTACTATTTAAAAAATTACCAATGACGTCACTGCCCTAAAATGAGAAGTAGGGGAAACTTGAATTCTTTTTAAAAAATTGCGCTTTTAGTAAACAAAATTGACCATTTTTTCGAAAAACCAACTACTTCCATTATAATGAATTTATTCCTTTCATTTGAAACATACTGTATATAATTATCTTAACAGTCTGTTTAGAGAGTCTAAAATATCTTTTAAACTAAATCATTAAATAATTATTATTCACTACTACGGTTAAAAAAGTACCAGCCTCTTTTTTGTTTTGTGTTTTTATATTCAAAACAACTTCGTCCCAAGCGCGTCGCATTCTTGAACTGCATTTATAACACCGTCTCTTGAGCTCATGCTAAAAAAAAGTTTCACTGAGGGCATGTTTTAGTATACCAGTTTCCCAGTGGTATACAAAAAACTATCACACAGTGTTACAAACACCGTTGGAAAATGCTATTAATGACGACACAAAAAACTGATATTTTTGATAGTTTAATAATTCCTGCATATGCAACTTTACACTTCTAAAATAAAGTTTAATACTTTTTACAATCATCTTGTTTTCTTTTAATTTATAAACGTTTAATTTTCACATTTTAAAAATCTTTTTTTATTTCAGGGAGAAAATCCTATCTACAAGCAGGCTACGTCAACGTTTAAAAATCCCACATACGCCGGCAAAGGCTAAATATCAAACCCTTTTTTTAGATTTTTTCAATTAAACTGCCAGTTACACGAAAACATCCAGTGGATTGATACTGTCCTAAAAAAAGGCGAAATTTTCTAATTCTTCTAACCACAGTACGAAAATAACTTTTCTTAAATAACAACTATAACTATAAAAGAAACAGAAATTAATGGTATCAATCTGAGTAATTTCGGATATTTTAGATGATTTTTTGAAACTGTTACGTTTAGACCGGTTTCAGTTCTTAAAAAAATAATATTTCTATTGATGCAGCTAATTGTAGTGATGGCTTCTAATAATTGTCAGCTATCGCTGGGACCTCTCCGATCTATGTCATCTTTGAACTCTTTGTGTTAATATTTTTGACTGTCAAATGTAATTTGTCATTTGAGTGCCAACAATTAATATTAGCGATTTTATGAACATGTAATAGTGGAGAGTGCCGAAATCAATAAATAGTTTGAAATGGAACAAGTCTAAAAGTAGCAGCTCACATTTGTCTAATTCTCGAATGCACTCTTATCTAATTTATCCACTCGTCTATCCTATAGGTGTCCAGTGCCATATTTATTGTGAAGATAGCTAACTTATTTAGTTACTTTGCTATTTAAATGTATAGTAGGCTCTTCTATTTTCTAAACTTAAATTTTAAGGTTAAATGTCGAAATTTCGTATTTTGTTGACGAATCCTTGATATGTTTGAAATAATCTGAAATAACGCTTATTATTTAATGTTAAAAAACAGAGGAGTCATAATAATTGATCCATCTAATTGTCTTGCTTGCAATATACTGGGTGTTCCACATTTACAGAATTATTTACGAAAAAATGATCAACTAAGCGTCGACATTTTGAAAACAAATAATTTTATTTTATATTGCACTTTGTTTTATCATCATTACCCATTGACTTTGTGATATACTCCATAAACATAATGTTTGGTTCGTAGTCCATTAAGACCAAATTGAAATGCTTATATAAGATGTTCTTGATTCATTTGATTTTGATGTTTTCAATATCTATAAAAATATTGAACATAAGCAGTCCTTCGATACTACCATGTGGAGCGCCTGAAGAAACTACATATTCAAATTAGGTTTTTTGGTTGGTAAATTGGTTTACACTTTTTTTAATCTTAACGATGCCTTTGTAGATGTAATCAACATTATTAATGTGCCAAAACAGGTAAGAGATGTTGGAATTGAAATAAAAATCTAATAGAGAGGTGACTATTTATTTGATTTTTCCCATTTAAAATTCCATTAAGTGTATGGAAGACATTTGGCAATATTACAAGTTAATTTTACTACTGGTTAAGAGTACCTATTTTATTTTATTTCAATCTATAATAGTTAACGACCAGTGTTTAACCAGTAAGCAAACTAAGCCAGTAATTTGATGTATTAGGTTTTAATTTGTATAACTATTTTATTAGACCAAATGAATATGGAACACCCGGTATATATATACATGCTATTTTAAAGTGTGCCACAATAGAGAAAAAGTGATAATAGCTAGGCCATAGTAAACACTTTCGCTACCACATCTATTCGTCTTATTTTTCATCAGGTACTTTATGGAATAGACAGGACAGAAGACCAAAAGATTATATTAAAAATACGATTGAATATAGCACATTTGAATCTTGAAAAACAGGATGTCGATAAAAATGGAGACGTTTAAACGCAAATCTTGTGATATTAGAACGAATGTATATTGTGCTTGTGTTTCGAAAATGCATTAACCTGGCAGCGAAAGTGTTAAATGTTTGATAGTGTACCTACTTGTTTTTGAATTAGTTCAAAAATAATTTATATTTTAATCTATCCTATTGTGGCAATATAATTTTTGTCAAGAATATTTGTTTTTTGGAGAAGAAAATCGAGGTATATTCTATTGATATTTGTTGATATACTTTTAACGAGTGTTTTCAATTATCAGATGGAAAGTTATCTCTATTATTTAACAATCATTGTACATCTGCATATTAAATTTTGTATATTTAATGCGCTTATTATGAATGGACATATCTTTCTGTCAGTTAAAACCTTTAATTTCAAATTACTGACATTTGAAAGCCGTGAAATAAGTATCATAATGAAGTAATTGATCAATTACATTTAATTTTCTCCAAAAACAAAATATCTACGAATTTGTCTCGAAAATATCGAAAGGCAATATTTTAAATTTGTTTTTATAGATCTTTTAAAAGAATTATCTAATAGATATTCTCTAAAATTTTCAACTTTTGGAATCTCGAAATTTTATAGTACTTAGGTATAGTGAGATTTTTTGCTTTTTTAATTTGAAACTAAGCAAAAATCGTGCCTATATTTTCGAATAAAGTGTCTTAACCACGACTAATTATACACCTAGTCATCCATTTTTCATAATAATACTTTTTTAAAACGTCAATTGCCAAATATTAAACAATTTTCCACACCATTTGTTATTGGTGTACGTAGTTCAAATGGCTATGATTTTAAACAACCAATTTATTATAAAATAAGATATAGGTAAATACAAAATCTACACCACAAATTTATAAATTAGTGGTACGGATTTTGTCTTTGTCTATACATCATTCGAAAATGACCACATTTCAGGAGTTGATAAAAAGTATCAGGTGGTTTATTTAAAATATTCATATTAAATTATTAACTACTGCTTCTTGGTTATTTTTATGTGTTTTTATATAATTATTAATGTTTCTCGTAGATGGTTTATTTATACAAATATTGAGAACTTTTAATAAACTTATCAATGTTGTATAATTCTTCTTTATGGGTTTCCCGGAAAGCTCAACAACACACAATATTGTGCTATAATTTAAACGAGGAACTTTATACCTTAAACTCATATCATCTACTTTTTAAATTTCATCATCAAAATTAAATAAAGCATTATTTTAAGGAAAGTACCGTGTATATTAGGGTGTCCCTTATATGGATGAATTTTTTTTATCGGAAATCGAATTGCATATAGATCAGGGTCGATAATTTTTGAAACAAAAAAAAAATAATAGGATGAAACCCGTTAAAAAAGGAAGAGAATATGACAAAAATGAAAGGAAAAATAATTTACGGGCGATCTGAGGTCGGGAAGTGGAAGGGGGTGAGTTTTTAAGGGTAAAAAACGGTGTATCTCGATTTCCGGCAAAACTACAAGTCCTATGGAAAAAAATTAAATGACAAAGTTGTAGGTAATAAAGAGACCTACAACTTTTGTGATTACACTTTTTTCACATAACCATAAGTTTTCGGTTTTTTATTTTTCTAACGCAAAAAAAATTTTTTTTTTCTCGAAATTTGGTGAAAACTTACCTTCTTATGTCCTAAAGACACTGTAATTTTTTTGATTTGAAATATCTATTTTTTCACCTTATTTTGACTTAATATCGAAAAAAACACCCTAATTTTCAATCGAAAATTCTCGCGTTTTTTGTTCGTTGAAATCTCTTCTTTCTGATAATGTAAAAAATATATACATAACTATGGTAAATGTTCTCAGAAAATGCAAAGAAAAGAAAAAAGTCGAATCCGAAATTTTTTTTTAATCACTATGTACAATTTTGAGCTATTTAGTAAAATTGACACTTTAATTACTTGAAAAACGTAAGATTCTATGTTACATTGGCCGCATTCAGCAGAAGCAACCGATTATCAAACGATAACTTAGCGATGACTTATCGATTAGTGAATCTCCTGAATGAACTTTTTAGGCACTTCGACAGGCGACATAAAAGTGACATGTACTTCAGAAAAAAGTCATAATCTAAAACATAGGTACAAAATTTAGAATAAAACAAATAAATTACTCAACTACATAATTATAAATTAATGTATTTGCCTGATTTTAATGCATTGTGCAACACTTCATTACCAACTACAATATATTTCATATTGTTATAAACATATATCACTTCAAAGTCCTCCATTTCAGTGAAAAATTACACATCCAGTGCAAAAATGAATTCAAAATAAACATTAAATAAGGTTATGAGTTATGAGCACCACCACAAAATATTCACTAGAGTTGGTATGAGTTCTAAATCTAATCACGATGTGATAACTAATCGTATTTCAAATTCGATGTTTTAAATGGCGGCCGATAATTCATCATTTGATTACTAATCGCTCTTTTATATATCATTCAGCAGAAAATCATAAATCGATTGCTTCTGCTGAATGCGGCCATTGATAAACAAAAAAATTACAAATCCATAAATCATAAAAATTGCAAGAAACATGCGAAAATAGTTGTTCTAAATATTAAAGATAGGATTTAAAGGGGAGATTTCAATTAAAAAATGTGATTGCTGCAATTTTTTTAGTCAAAAAGTTGATTTATTAAATTCTAATTACATTTATGTCATAGAAAATTTCATAATATATGTATAGAAATGTAAATCGTACTATTGAATTTAGATACTTTATACTGATTATTATTATTCATAATAATATTTTAAAATGCATTAATCTTCTTATTTATAAATCTTATCTTGAACCCTAATCACTTATCCATTACTTTTTGTCTCTTCGGTGGCATTTCTTCATCGTTAGATTCGACAAACCTTCATGATTCTAGTTGATCTTCGAAATCTTCAAGACCATCACTGTCTTCGTATCCAATATTATTTTTAGTCTGAATTGGTCCTTCATCCACAATTTCATTTGAATCACTAACTTCCTCGTAGGTTTTTTCTTCCACATTGGTGCATTTTTCAGAAGCATTACAATTTGAGCATAAATTTGTGCATTTTAAGCAATGTTTTCGGCAGCCACATTTTAAACTGTTACATCCAGTTTCACAGCTGCAGCAAATAGTTTTGAGCAATATTTCCGGAATTAACTCCTTCTCAATTAAAATTTCTCACCAAGTAGAAATGCCGTATATGTTTCCGAAATATTAAAAATCCAACATAATTAGCCGCATCTGAATACTTTTACCGACTAAGGAAATAACTTTAAACCTCATTTTCACCGCTTGACGCTCTCAGTAGATACGGCATCTGTTTTTAGGACGGCAGTATAATACCCGCCGCTACTTCAGCGCAACTTGTATGAACATGATTCTATGCAAGTCGGCACGGATTATCGTACTCCAAATTAAGTAAAAATTTATTTCCGAGTGTTTAAGAGCAAATGAACAAAAGTAAGACCTATGCGTTAGAATGTGAAATAAAAAAATAAGGGACACCCTACTGTATATGTTTGTCACCACATAGTAAGTACGATTCATTTACTTTCCAAAATATATATAATTTTCCGATCACTATTTATTTTACTTATTTTATATAGGATCTCTATTACAGTACTCTATCTTACTTAATAGTTAGATCTTTATAATTTACAGCTTTTTAAATTCAGTTTTCTACTTCTTTATGTGCCAATCGGTTCTCTTTTTACTTCGAACCCATTTAATTGTTAATCTGTTATCTTTCATCCACTTGTGATTTTTGATATATTTTTAATCTTTATCTATCATATCTATAATCGTATTTATTTCTAATCCATAAGTGAGCTTCTTCCATAAAATTGAATATACTTTTGTTATCCTTACTTTGTTTTTAATATCTTTTTCTTCTTATCATCAAAGAAAACACCAAATTATCTATGTATAACGTTGTCATCTTATAGTTCCACCTGGTGTCACGATGTTTTGGTAATTCTGTCTCACTGCCATTCATTTTTCTCTGTGTATGTTATCTCCAAACGTATATACTCTTCCACAAGTTGTTTCACCTGGTGAAATTCACATTCTGTTCTGTAGACAGCACGACCTCAGAATAGAGAACAATACAGAACAGAAATATAGGGCTAGTTCCACCATAGAGATACTCTGAGAAAAAGTAACTATTCACAGTACACCACAGAGCTAGTTATACTGTGAATAGTTACGTTTTCTCAGATTATCCCTGTGGTGGAACTAGCCCTGTTTCTTTTCTGTATTGTTCTCTATTCTGTAACACGACCTTGTGTATTGCAGTATTTTCTTGTCCATGGTCCAAGATTTTTGTTAAGATAAAGTGATATGAGACGTTCAATTATATTTGGACATGAAAGAATTAAAGAAAGAAATTGGTTTAACCACGCCCTTTTGCTGGCAATAATGGGTTATTACATGTATATTGGGATCTGCCCGACGGTGATGTATATTCTGTTTCTCTCTATTCAATAGGAATGTGTTTCTATACCGTTCTTCTGGAATTTCATCGTTCAGCGTGCATGGATGAGGCTTAGTAGGTACAAGAACTATCTGTAATACAATATTCAAATCAGTGTTATCTCAAAAGTCATTAGACTAATTTACAATAGTCTATTTAATATTTTAATTTTTTCTTTATAGAACTTTTATCAATATGTAGAACAAGTAAAACTTGACATCTCTAAGGATGTTTTTTCTACGAAACATCCGGTATATCATTACTTACACTTGAGTAAAGTTCACATTATAATAATAACAAATGTGCCTATTGTCTACTGTGCCTAAACAGCGAAAATTGGTTATGAAAAATGTGATGACGAATATTTTTATACATTATTTTTTTACACTTGTTAATGTTACATATATACATACAATATTTATGTCTAACTTTATACATTTTTATTAGCGTAATCTCTAATAAACATTTAATTGAAGTTCAAAATGCAATAATGACGTAGTAAAATTTTTTGAAACGTGGAAATTTTTAACGTTTAATCAGATGTTTATTAGATTAACTTAGTACTTAAGTAATTAAAGTCATATAGTTAGGGATTTTCTATTACTAAATTATTATTGTATTGTAATATAATTGTAAAATTTGATTTGCACAGAGAGCTTAACTGCCAAATTTCGAATATATATGTTAATAAGAAACTTATAGATAATATTTTATGTTAGTACCTATAACATTATTTGAAACTTATTTTATTAATGATGACTGTTAATTGATTGTTTAGATTTATTAAAGTATGTAATAAATGATTTGTTTTGATAACACTCATATGGCCTTCTTTATTCACCTCCCATGGTTTTCCAGATTGATTTAACAATAAAAAAAGCTAAATAAACGTTGTTCGGCTTGTCTGTTGAAATTTTCTCTGTCGAATTACATCGAAAGATTTTAAAATTTTCTTCGTGAAAGTGGTTTTCGATAAATTTTCCGGCTAAAGCAGCTTATTTTTGCAGCCGATTTATGTTTCGGAAAGAATTGGAGGACAAATGTTCCAACTTTTCCAAAGAATTTTCCGAAAAAACCTAAAATTTACGTATACTGCTCAGAGTCTGGCATTGAAATTTTCCTGGTACCTCAAATATTTCCCAGGAAAATTGGGGGAAATCTTGGATCGAATGCTTTTCTGGGAAAAACGTTGCTTAAAGGAGTTAGAGCAAAAAGACCTTAAGGGGGGGAAGGTTAATTCGTGCAAAAAGCACATTTTTGTGAATTTTTTTTGACGACACAGTCAAAATTGGTTTATTTAAACTAATGGTACATTAAGAGTTATTGCTCCGTTCATGAGAACTAATTTGTCGGCATATTACTCCTATAACACTCCTACCTTCAAAATTCCAAGAACGGGTCGTCGGGCCACATTTCCCCTATCATAGGAAATGGAACGGCGATTTATTTAGTTATACCGGTGAATTGAAGATTTGAACGTATTAAGTAAAATTTTGAGCCTAAAAGAGAAAGTTATTTGTGAATTTTCCAATAAAACTATGAAAATTAGTTAGTCAAAACATTCTTCGTTTAAGAACATCTGTTACGAAGGCAGCTTCTTATAGAAAAGAAAATAGTCTTAGCACTATTAATAACGTTTTGCTTTTAAAGAAAGTCAAAGACAATGCAAGTTTTCACGTTTTTGGTGATCATAAAAACTGCAATATTTATTTTTGTCAGAAGCATACAGATGGAACCAAAAACGAAATAACCAATTTCAGATCTAAACCTGAATTTTTTACAAGACCTACAAATTATACATGCTTTGTCAGATCACAGCAGAAGTCTATTACATGATGTTGATAGTAATATTGTGGAACAATTTCATGCGACAGTCGCTAAGTTTGTAGGTGGCAAAAGAATCAATTATTCCAGAGGGCGCTCTTACCAAAGTAGATGTTTTGCAGCAGTTGTATCATATAATTCGAAATCAGGGAATTCAGAATTGAAAAAAACTTTAAACCGTACTAACCAATCCATGTTAGTAACTGAATTGAAAAAAAAAAAGGCGACAATTGGCAATAAAATCAAAATCTAATCGCAAACTAAAAAAAAGTTATTCTGCAAAAACCAATAAAACTGATTTAGATTATGGAGAAAATTGTACCAAAAAGGATTTAGATCAAGATATTTATGAAGTAAAAAAACTTCAATTTTTAAACGAATTTCCTTCATCTGACGTTAAGAGAAATGTAATTTAGGAACAAACTATGTCACAGGCGGATAGCAGGGTTTGGCTTGAAATTCGTAGAAAAATGATTAAGGCCTCACACTTTAAAGCAGTGTGTACTAGACGAATTACTACTTTATGTGAGCCTTTAGTCAAAAGGATTATTTACCAACCACCAGTCAATGCTGCTCCTATTTCTCATGGCAAAAAGTATGAAAAAACGGCAATTTTGCAGCTTCAAGAGCAGGAAAATATAGTGATTAGAGATTGTGGAATTTTTATTAACAAAAAATATCCATATTTAGGTACGTAACGATCAGTTCACATTTTTACTCACATCTCAACTATAACATATTGCAAATTAGTTCATTTTAAATCAAAATAATAATTTTTAAATTTGTAGGTGCTACTCCAGACGGCATTGTAGGAGATGAATTAGTGGTTGAAATAGAATGTCCATACGCTGCATATCAAATGCAGGTAATGTTATGTTGATAATGGGGTGTTAATACACTGCGACCTAAAAGATCTATTGTGCCCCCTTCTGTCGCCACTGCACTAAGGAAATGTCTCAATGCCTATAGCGACCCTTCCAATCCTATTTTCTCAAGGAAGTGTAGGATTTGAAGTGGCTTCAATTTAGGTAAGTCTCTTCTATTTGATATCCTCCTAGATATAGTGCCCTTGGATTCTGGAGTGCTACACATTCAGTTAGGATGTGAATGGAGGTTTCGTCCTCCTCCTCACAGAATCTGCACTCACTATCCTCTACTACTCTCAGTTTACTTAGGTGTCCTTTTAGTCGGCAGTGCCCGGTAAGGATCCCTGTTACAATACGTAGCCTGTTCTTGCTCAGGCAGATGCAGGCTTCCGATCTTTTTTGGTTATATTCACCCAGAAGTATCTTGGCCTGTCTCAGCCCCAAGAGATTGTTCCAATTATCGGTTCTTCTACTACCCAATTCTTTTTTAATCTCTTCTAATATTATGTTACTGCTGATACCGCAGAACGGCTCAGGTCCTACAAAGGGTGTTTGAGCCCCTTTCCTTGCAAGACTATCTGCAATCTCGTTACCCTGTACCCCGTTATGTCCCGGAACCCAAGTGAGAGTAACTCTATTTTTCTCGCCTAGCTCATTCAATTGTTCTAGGCATCTCCATACCATTTTTGAGCTGATTACGCAAGAACTCAGCGCTTTGATGGCTGCTTGACTATCGGACATGATGATAATCTCTTGTCTATGATAGTTTATCTCGATGTTAAACTGGATACACTTCTCGATGGCGTGAATTTCCGCCTGGAAGATGCTTGGGTATTTTCCCAAGCTTTCGGAGTGCTTGGTTCTCGGCCCATACACTCCTATTCCAGTTCCTTCTATGGTTTTGGAACCGTCCGTGTACCACTGAATAGCACATCTTTCGGTTGCAAGCGCGATGGATTCTTGGCTCCATTCTTTCTTGCAGCCCAGCTCTGTGGTTTTGAAGTTTTTCACAAAACTGTACTTCTTTTGCATTTCATCCTGGGGCATGTCCCAGGTATCTTTAGTCCTGAAGCAAGTAGACTTTCGTCTGATTACTCCGTTCCTGATCATTCTATATCGTGTCCTTTTTGCCACATTCTCTATCATCAAATGTAGAGGGGTGAGGTTTAAGATCACCTCCATTGCGGCCGTAGGACAGGTTCTCATTGCACCAGTAATGCAAACACAGGCTAGTCTTTGTACTTTTGAGATATTAGCTCTCGTAGTAACTAAACTAGTTCTGTTACTCCAGGCTATAGCCCCGTAAGTGATGATTGGTCTCACTATTTCAGTATATATCCATCGCAGTATGTTTGGGTTACATCCCCATCGTTTACCCGCCATGTTTCTGCATACCATTAGGGCTTTTGTGGCCTTATTTACTACTTCCTTCATGTGTGTTCCAGAGAAGTTTGTTGTCCAGGGTTAGGCCTAGATATTTGACTTCATTTTTCCATTCTATATCTATCCCGTCTAATTTAACGGTTTTGAGATTAAGTTTTCTTTTCCTTGAAAAGGCTACTAGTGTTGTTTTTGTAGGGTTTATACTAAGTCCCACTTTACGGCACCATCTTTTGGTATGTTCTAGTCTTCTTTGGACTATATCACACAGGATATTACTAAACTTACCACTAGCAAATATGACGTCGTCGGCATAACCTTGACAGGGTATGCCGAGGTCAGTCAATCTGCATAGAAGTTCGTCTACGATTAGGCTCCACATTAGTGGGGATAGAACTCCTCCTTGTGGACATCCTCTGGTTGTGCAGATGGAGATGGTGTCCTGCCCTATCTGTGTCTCTGCAGTTCTCGAAGATAACAGCTGAGCCATCCATGTGGATGTGATGTTATCTACTCCTCTGTATGCAAGTGCTCTTTTTACAGATTCGTGTGGCGTGTTGTCAAAAGCTCCTTCTATGTCTAGAAAGGCACACACGACCGTTTCTTTGTTTGTCAGTGCATCCTGGATTACATCAGTCAACTGTACCAGGGCAGTTTCTGTAGATCTTCCTGCTCGGTACGCGTGTTGGCTGTGGTGGAGTGGCACCCTCTCCAGGACTTCTGTTCTGATATAGTTATCAACAGCCTTCTCCATTGTTTTTAATACAAAGGATGTGAGGCTGATTGGACGGAAAGATTTAGGATGTGTGGTATCCTTTTTCCCTACTTTTGGAATAAAGGTGACTCTGGCCCTTCTCCATGATTCTGGTATATATCCCAGCTCCAGACTGCTCCGGGATAGCCGGATTATGTGTGGTAGTAATTCCTCCTGTGCCTGCTGAAGCAGGGCAGGAAATATTCCATCCACACCTGGAGACTTAAACGGTTTAAAAGTGTTTACGGCCCACCTTAACCGATTTCTGCTGCATATATGCTTGGCCACTACAGCGCAGGTAGAAGAGGCGATTAAATTGAAAAAAATACCGTTTTGGATTTTTAATAAAGAAACCAATAATTTTGACATTAATATCCACCATCAATGGTATTATCAAATACAAGGCCAATTACATATTACAGGATGAAAAGGATGTATTTTTTGGGTGTATGGACAGGTCCCAATAGTGGAATATATAATAAAAAGAGACAATTTCTGGTGTAAAAATATGGAGGAGAAGTTAAAAAAGTTTTATTTAAACTGTATGTTGCCGGAATTGGTAGATCCAATGCATAATCGGGGAATGTCATTAAGAGAACCTGATTACATCTTAGAAGCTATTCAAAAATTAAAAAATAAAAAACAAAAATAAATACCTCCAAAAAGTCAAATAACATTAATAGTAAGATGTTTCTACAAAGCCGCTATTTATTCTAAAAGTATTTTCTTTAATATTTTTGATTTTAATCTAGGTACTGTTAAAACGCTATAATACCTATATTTATTTGCAGGTCTTCTGTGACTAATTTATTTGTAGTACTGGGTCCAATTAAGTTACCAAAAAATAATAACCGATCATTTTAAATACATTTCTTATGCCTACGTTGTAAAAAATAATATCGAGCTGTTTAGTCAAACGCCCTGCTCCTCACAAAAACAAAATTAAATTATTTTATAATTTGTGATACATTTACATCATATCCAAAAATGAAAAAAAGTTTGATGTACAGGGTTCATAATATATTACGCCAACTTTGGCGTTTGTTCGTCCTTCTATAATATTCACTTATTTTAAAAGTATCAAAAAGAGAAAATATTTATTTCTCAAAGTTAGCAACAACAAAATAACATCATTCAACGGCAGCCATCATGAAATTCGGACCAATCAAAGCCGGATAGTAACAAAACACTTCGGCTCTGTTTCCTCAGTTTTTAAAATATTATTTCTCTAAGAATATCTTTTTGAGTTTCAGTCAATATATATAGACCGAAATAATTCTGAATTTCATTATCTTAAACCAATAGCATAAGTTACGAATAAAAGGCATTCGTATATATTGTAAAAATTGCAAAATACTATTATACGTTAAATGGTGTAAATTAATATATTTTATATATTTGTACAAAATAAAATATTAAATCATCTTCTTGCTTTATTTATTCTATGCGGAAAAGAGGGCATCCAAGGAAATATCTTTCTGTAAACAATTATACAGTCTACAAATTATCAGATCACTACAACAGCAGACAGCAACAAAATCAGGAAAAACTTGTAAGTAAAACTATTGTCTCCACGTTTCATTCACAGATAAGTCAGAAAACATGTAAATTATTAATATAATATGAAACATTTGTTAAATACATTATTTATAAGGCTGATTTATAGATTTTATTATGTTAGTAGCTTAGTTGATATTCTTTGCAAAATGAATTATTTTAGAAAATATCGCACCTCCGATAAACTTAAAAAAGATAATTACTAAATGTCACATTGATAATTAGTGTTCTGAGAACACTAAAGAGCAAACTGGTCTCATTGCTAAACCGTGACATCTACCATCTAGTGGTGAATACATGAATTTATAGATATCACTGTTTGAAAGGATGCACCATTTAATTTTAAGCATTTTTATCTATTTAACTCAAAACTCAAAAAAAAATTTCAAGTAACCTAGTTGAAAATTTTTTGTGATTTTTTAATAATAATTTCTCAATAAATTCCACGGTAACCTATATATTTTATTGTAAAAAACAAAACCTAAATATAAGCTGTGATATTAGTACCATTTACAGATTAAGAAGCGGTCATTGAGTATGGTGCATCTCAAGAAAATAGGTATAAAAGAAAATGATAGGTGTACGTGTGGAGAACATGAGGATTTACAGCATATTTTTTTTAATTTTTAAAATTTTTACAATAATTATTCATTTTTAGAGAGTTTAGGTACCCCAAAAAATTTTATAGTTCCTGTTACATTTTTTGATACATTTTTTTAAGCTTCTGTCTTTCGGTAATGTTACAAAAATATCAAAATTTATACAAATGTCTAAAATTAAGCTGTAAAATATTGTAATTATTTACCTATTGTCACCAAATGGCTGTATCATCCTAGCTATTAAAAAATACGGAAAGAGCTGCAATTATTCGGAAGCGTCTCCGAAAAAAATAGAATAGAAACCTAACCTAACACGGTGCTGGATCATCAGAAATAAAATAATCAAAGTTCTCTTGTTAGATAATCGTTTTCCCCAGGTAACGTTGACAAGGTTTTTCGAAATTTCAATTTTTCACTTTTTGGGAACACTTTGAAATAAAAAACGCGATTCTTGCGAAAAAATAGGCTAATTTTATTATTATAAAATAAAACAAATTTGAAAAACTCTCCAGCGTTACCTCATAAATTATGTACAGAAAGTGTTCAAAATTTCAAAAGGATAAGTTTTGAAGTTATGAGGTGCATCAATTGGAAACGAGAGTTGTGGGAAAAACGCTTTAAAGTTTTAAACACTAAAAAATTTGGAATAAAACGATCATAATCGAGTTTTATCGGCTTATCTCATACTGAATCATCGATGCCAGGTCCATAAAGGATGTTGCTATCATCCATGATATCTAAAGCATCTTTTTGCTCCTTGTAACGGTTGGAACCGTTATTTCGACACAACCACCTTTCACCTCTTAAATGTCATTTGTCGTTTTCTTTTTCCTTGATTCGTATTGTGCTCAGAGTAAGTAAGTAGTAAAGAGAGGACAGTAAACAATGTTTGTGTCGCCATGATAATATGGTCGAGAAATTCGATAATGTATTGGAATAGATACGCCTTGTTTACATAAACAATTGTCGTATGATAATAAGGTCCACAATCGCATGCACAACAAACGGTGGTACCAGCAGAGGTTGCCACAGTGTCACTTTCGGTTAAACGTATAAGGATAATAATTATTAGTTCCCAATGTTTCAAGGTTCGAAATACTTAATATGGAGCTTAATATTTAACAGTTCATTTAGGAATCTGGAATTTTCTTCTGCATTGAATCGGTGTTTAAATTAGATGTTTTTAGATTTTGTTCACTACGATCCATCGGTTTAACCATTAAATACTATATTTTAACTGGACATTTGGCAACCCTGTTTCTGTATGTTTTTAAAAGTGTCATTCGGTGTTTTATTTTAGTGAAATATTCTTGTTTTATTTATTTATACGAAAGAAATTATTTACAAACGTAATTATACATTTCAAAATAGTAAAGAGATGCATAGTTTTCCGAACATTTTGGACCAAAAACACCCAAAACCTATTTTCACAGGTAGGTTATGTCAAAATCAATCTCATGAAATGTAAATAATGTAGATATCCATGGGCGTAACAACTGTGCTAGGGTTTTTTTGATTTTTTGATATAAAAATACCTAATTGTAGAAACTGGCTATTTTTTTGGTGCGTTTGATTTGATCATCGGAGATCTCCGAGCGCTGCAAACGTGTTTGAATTGACACTCCGAGAGATCCATAAAGTGTTTGTTTTGCTTTGGAGCGAGAACATAGAGCGAGCTCGATGTTCTCAGAGCAGATGGATCGAGAAGAGGGAGAAATTTGTCTTTGTCTCTACCTATCTCTTTTTAACTAACTTACAAACAAATTTGAATCTCAAAATTAAAGACCAGACAAGAAGACAACAAATTACTTAGCCGCTTTTGTCTTATAGCTAAAATTATTCGTAATAAAAAACACAAAATGTGTGTTTGGAAAATACATTTTCTCTGTCCAGATCTAATCACCAGTAATCACAGGCATGGAGTATGAGAGTGAAGCGGGCATTTGTGGTATATGCTGCATTTCAGGGCCATTACCCCTTATTATTAAAAGTTTTTCCATTTTCTTTACTTTTTGCCCACTATTTTGACACACAAACCAGAAACAAGAATCACAAAAAACGAGGTTATGTTTTTTACTCTGTTTTATTTGATTTGATTTAATGCTCTATTGTGACGTCATCACTTCTCGGTCTCCTCGACGCTCGCTCGATCGAGGTTCAAATCAAACGCCCCTTTTATGGTACATACGTTTACACGTTTCCGAGAGACATTGTCTAATGTCATTGTGGCTGAACAACTTAAAAATAAATGAGCAAGATCTCAAAACTGAAAGATGCCAAAGTTTGTTCAGATCACTTTTCACATGAAGATTTATTTAGCTATAATAAAATCGAACATTTTATTTGAAATCCAATGTTTTGCTAATAGAGGAAGTAAACAAGTGTCTTTATATACATACTTTCGTATTGATATAGGGTAATTTATAAGTATTTATTGCAAACGTCTACTTACACCTAGTTAAACAATTCGTTTCTGAAACTAAGTGTTATTGAGGTCTAAAATACTGTGAAAAATAGCTTAGAACTGTTGTCTCCCAGTTGTAGTTTAATAAACACAAAGTAAACTTTTTTGATTATACTAAACCCATTATTGAAAACTTATTTATAATTTTTTTTAGTACGTATTTAGTTGAGAGAAGTAGTATAGAAAATGTATATGTGGGAACGTATGATGATTATATTCGCTCATTGCGAAGTTATGGTAGGGGAAGCAAAAGCGACACTAGCGCAAACTGCAGATAATTCAACCACTTTAGTGCGATATTTTGTAATTTTGGCGTATCAAATACACGTATACATTTTACGTTTTTTTGCAAAAAAGAAGTAAGAACAATGTAATAAGCAACCATAGTTGGTGTGTACTAGAAGTAGAATCTCCCAAGGTATTTATTTATTTATTTTTATCTTCTAAAAAGTAAGTTTTCACTTCTTTTACAAAATTAAATTATTTTTAAATTCTAAGATATTTTCTAATTTATTTATTTTTTTTATTTATTTTTAATTTATTCGGTTTCTGTGAATTAGAAAAGGAAACATCAATCCACGTCCTGCACCAATGTGAAAGCCTAACTAGATTCAGATTTCTTATACTAGATGAAGAAAAGCCAGACACATGTAACTACATGCATGTGGATGCCACTGTCAAGGAAAATAAATCTAATAAAAAAGTCCAAGCTTAGATGACATACTCTAAAACAAACGGAGTCCCATAATAGATCTGAAAAGGTCGCGGTGGACACAGACACATAATGTCAAACTCCTTTTAAATCTAATATCTAAGCTACCCTTATTTTTGACAGAAGCGTCGTGACATGCCACTCATATTTTGGTACGCCTTTTTTGTACAATTAGCTATCGCATCATAATTTTTACGTAAAAGTCTTCAGTATTCTAAGAAATTCATGTATTCGTTTAATTGGGCATTTAGAAGCAAATTGATATGAAAATATTGTTAATTATTCGTACGTATAAGGAGCCTGTATAATAATTGCAAATGGTTACAACGTTGCCAACTGTCAGTTAAAATGTTGAATATTGCATAAAACCATGGAAGTGACTCTTCTTTCGAAATATCAGGATACAATTTCAAGACAAAATAATGAAAACGATAAACCCCCTTGGATTATGGAGGAACATAATAATGATCCCATATGCGCAGGGTACTGCCTAAATATAACCAATGGGTTTTGAATTGTAAACAATTTTACTGCAGGTAAATATACTAAATACTTATGGTATCTAATAACGACCAATTTAAAATAAGTTTTTTACATGTAGTAATTATTAAGGTAGTTCACGCGCGACAGTCGTACACAAAAATATCGCCAATAGTTTGAGATTCTCAATGCTGAAAAATGTTATTTTTGTAGGATACTGAACCCAACACATGTAAGCTTATGTACGGATACGTTATTATTTCAAGTAAAATCCATCCGGCAACGTCACAAATATAGAAATGGTGCGATATCAAGTGTATAGGTACCTATAGAAATTTTGTGACTTCCTCATACTAATTTTAAGGTTTTGTTTTGGTTCAAACAGAAGCGTCGATTCCAGTTCTCAAATACAGTAGACAAATTAATTTTTCAAGAACACTTCACGAGGTTATAACAACCTCTTAGCTGATCGAGTGTAATTCAGTGATTCTGAACTAACAATGTTGCCAAGTTGTAATCATTGTACCCCACTACGCGTCGACTGCTTTAAACATATTTTTCTTTTAGAAATCTATCTTTTTACCAAAACGGTCAAAAAATTCAACGTTTTTTTAGAAAATTGTATAACTTTTTGATTTACATTAGTTTTTAAAAAAATATAGTAAGAACCATTTTCGAAATATCTTGAAATAAATGCATTGCTTATGTACATGACAGGCTTCAAAACTGTTAATTATGCACAATTTCATTGTTAATATCTCGTTTCACAGACGGTCAAAAAAAAATTTTTTTTACTTAGGTACGTAAAAGACATTTTTTTTAACCTTATATTTTAATTTTATTGAATTCCTAAGAAAAGCCGTCTTGCGCATGAACTACTTTAAATATTATTTTAAAAAAATGAAAATAAATCTTGAAGCTTATTTTTAATTATATACAATATGTACCTATTTATTGTAGGTTTTTATTTGTATTTACATTTTTAAAAAATAGCCATCTATCCAAATAAAACCATTTTAAATAAGGGATTCTTATTATAGGTATTTAAAAATATCAGAAAATGTCAATCGACGCTACCCATTTTAAATTAGTCACACTACTTCATGCATTGTCAGAATTGTTAAAGTAAAGAACAAACACAATGCCATTATTTCTTCTGTTCCCTCTAACTTGTGTACGGCAAAATTTTGCTACAGTACTTTGTAAATAATAAAGTTCATTAATCTCCGTAATTATTATTATTATTTGTGTATAACTATTTTTGGTTGATAAATAAAATGCTTTAATTGGTCTTTATTTTATTTGATAAAGGAAGGTATGTAGTCAGAAATATATATAATATTCTTGCTTCACTTATAAAACGGGTTCTTCACAATATTTTTCTACTTTCTTTTCTCCTTCATCAGTTAAGCTTTATAGTAGGTATATTTACTCAAAATGTATACAAATTGTTTAAAGTACAAAATTAATAATCCTATAAAATTGAGTAAATAATATACAATATGACAAGCCTGTGCATGGTCTATGTAGTATCACAATACTGTGAAAAACTATTCTTACATTGAAAGTTAAAAATATACGCTATAAAACAATATTTTTAAAATCATCCGCTTTTATCTAGCATTTTATAGTAATTAACAATATATAACCCCTTCCATACGGTACGGCACTGCTAAGTTCTCCGTTTGTATACCTTTCCTCTCTCCCCGTCTAGATAATCATTAAACCCATTACTTCCACAGGTAAGGCGTATCTATCCTAATACATGATCGAATGTCGAGAATTAGGCATTCCAACGACCTGTCCAAATTAGGCATTCCAACGACCTGTCAAACAATAGGTGCCAGTGGGAAATTCTTATATATTTAAGGGGGTAGCGACATAGTCTTGCAACTTGGACGCTATTTTTTATTCGAAGTAGTACTGGCCAAGCCTGCTAATTTCTGAAGAAATGTATAGGTGGGTTTTTTAAATATTATTTTTATTGTGTTTGACATAAAATATTTAAATGTAATCCATTATTCATGATTTTACGTAAAGTAGATAGAATACACCATAAGTCGCCACCCTTAGATATACCAAACCTGCCCACTGGTAATTCATTTGTTTGGAATGCCTAATGGCTACCAGTGGGTAATGACAGTTTAGATATGGCAACCCTGTTGTCATTAACAGGGTCAATGATACATATATAGTTATATAGATTGCTCAAAGCTGGTCGTTTACGAGCGGCCATATTGCCTGGTAAATATTTATTAATTTGAATCGGTTTAGCAAAAATGTGTTTTAAAACCAATTTTTAGCCTTTAGATATTTAAAAAAAATAATTGATTACAATTTTACTTCAAGGCATAAGCTTATGTTTATTTTGAAAAATATGGATGATCAATCTATGTAACTATCTATTTCATTGACCTTGTCAAATCACCAGGCCTACAGGGTTGCCATAATTTTGCCATATCATAACCCGTCAGAACCCACTGGTAGCCATTCAGTTTGGAATGCCTAATTCTAATTAGAGAGAAATAGATTAATATCTCTATCTCTTTGTTTGTATTTGTCAGTTTTACAAAGCTTATCTCAGACAATTATTCCAGTGTTTAATTTAAATTTGTTCGTGTTGTGGTGTTAAAAGTAATTGTTATTAATATTATATTCATAACAAAAAAGTCATATTTTGTTTTCACTTCATTAAAAATGCACCTACCTACCTTTTAAAACATTTTATTTTATATTATACTTGGTCAATATTTTCGCATTTAAAATGACCCAGCGAAATTGTTTTACGGTACGCTACTGCTGCTAATTCTAAAACGAGTGAGAAAGCCTTCATTAGAAAGAGAGGTACTGATTATATGATAGCGACATTAATATTGTATAACTTTATGCAGTGGTGGCCTATCTGCTATTATATTATATCTAAGGTATTGTGAGAATTATTTTGACTTGGATGTCAACGAATCAACTTGATTTGAATTTCAATATATCTAGGTCATCATATGTATTAGATGATTTTTAATATTCTTATTGGCCGTCTGATTTTATAAGGTAAGTTTTAATAATGATATATTGTTGAAAATATATATTTTGTACAAGGATTTCTTAATTAAATTGTCAAGTTCCGAACATGACCTAAAATCCTATCAACAATGAGTAACACACATGGATAATTTACTTTTTCCAGTGGCGTAGAAATTTTTTTTTCAATTTCAACCGCCTATGGGGTCTATTCTGTAACAATTCCTTTATATTTAACGGCCTTTAAAAATATTTTCTTCTTTACTTCTGTCATTATTTAAACGAATCTTTAAAATACATTAGAGTACTATCTTAAAGAAATCTGTTTAAATAATGACAGAAGTAAATTAACGAATACAAATATACTTTTACAGGCCGCTAAATATAAGGGAATTTTTACAGAATAGACCCCTGTATCTCGAAAATGGTGCATTTTAGAGGGTAAGTTAATAGAAACGTTTTTTTATATTTTTGGACGAGCTATCACGTCCTGAAGTCCTGCGAATATATTATGAAACACCCTGTATATAGATAGTTATTTGTGTAGGTACCAATAAATTTACAACTTTTGGTTAGGCGATTTTAAAAGGTGCAATTTAATAATAAATCGATCTTTTTCTGGATTTTATTTCATAATAATTAATTAGGTAAATATAGGTATATAGGTAACTAATTACCTTGTAAAAACGCTAGTGTAAATCAAGGAGTAACACAGGTTAATTCATAATTCCTTAAGAATTTTACGAACTTATTTTTATTATTTTTCTTTTATATCCTAACACAGCATAAAAGAACTGGGATCATTATTTAAAGAAACATTTATTAATATAATAAAATATCACCGAGGTAAAAATAAATTAAAAATCAGTATTTAAATAAAGGTTAAAACGACGCAAATTCCATACGAATCCCTGACCATGCCAGGCCCGCACTGCTCGTTTTCAGCTCCCAACAATTTCAATTCCTCTCTCCTTTTCCCTTTTTCTTTTATGGTTTTCTTGTGCTTCCTAATAGCCGATTTTGGGTCTACGTGCCTGCTAGAAACGTAGCCTTCCTCTGCAGGAATAGCGAGCACGTAATGCGTAGCCGATCTTTTGGTTCTAGTAGCTTCTGGTTTGACTACTGTCAGACTAGGAGAGCTAGCTAGTACGATGTCGTCCTTTGCTTTGATAACGTCAGTGCTGGATTGCGAAAGATCGACATGGTAAGGAGCTGTTTTGGATTCGATGAAAGATATGGTTTCTTCTTGTAGTGGGTCTGGTTTTTGTTTTTTGACGTGCTTGAAGCGCTTGAAGTAGCTGGCTTTTGGGAACGATTTCGTTAGAAAGTCTAAAAGGCCTGGAGATGATGTAGATGGTGATACTGTCTGGCTGGGGATAATCATTATTATGAAGTTGTCCAGATGAGCGCGCACGTTCCATTCTCCTAAAAAATAATAGTACAATTAATTTAATTTTTAAATAAAGCAGATAATAATAATGGTTGCATTTTCCAACATAGTTTGCCGTATATATTTACAGAATAAAAGTCAGCGGTATTAGCTAAAGTAGAAGTTGTTTTCGAAGGGAAATGGCCGCTCGTATTTTGTGTAACATATATTTTCGTGATTTATTGATTTTAATTTACATCTTGGTCACATTTAATTTGGAATTATTTTCCTCTTTTTATAGCAAATAAGTTAAATATGCCATTTAGATACAGTGGACCGTTGTTTGATTTTAATTTGTTGTTTAGTTATAATAAATTTTGTTGAATAGCTTTGCATTTTGATGTCTTATTTATTTAAATAAATATGTGTTTTAATAATTTAAAATTCATGTTATGTTAATAAAAATTCCTATTGGATTACCGGATATACTTGTATGTTTGCAAGAATAATTTTGTTGAAAATCGTAACAGTATACTTGTAGATGCGAGTCTAAAGATGCGTAAAAATTTAGCGCGCCACACCTGTGTCGTGCCGCGTCGTAGCAACAACAGGCCTAGCACAATAGGCTTAGTTCGTCAGATTCTCCGAGCAATTACTATGCTCGGAGGTAAAAATAGCGTCCAAGATAGGAGAAAGACTATGTCGCAACCCCCTCAGATATAAAAGCCCTGCTCACTAGCAGCTATTTTTTGACAGGTCGGAAGTAAATTCTTCTGTTAAAACCTTTTATTCAAAGGTTAAAACCATTTATGCAGTGTGTTATCTATTTCACGAAACTATGACGTCAGTAATATTTTTTTAAATGGATTAAATGATATTTTATATTAAAAAAAGTTAGTTGCTTTAAATACAAATCCTAATTAATAATAATTCTAATTTTTCTCGAACAGTTAAGAAAATTATACCAAATGACTTTACTGCTTCATGAAATAAAACAAGAAAATCTAAAATACGATGTAATCACAAATACATACAGAGTGCAAAGTGATTTGTCAATGTTGCCATTATTTTAATTATAGGTACTCTTGAATAGGTACAGATTTTATCTTCCGTTTGGCTTTAAATGATCAAAACTATATTCCGAATAAAATGTTAAAAATACTTGATGGGAACAAGTCTCTGGCTCTATAAACGAATGCGTGAACTAAAATCATGGGTAAAGAAGGTAGACCATTGTATTACCGCCTATATTATTTGAAATTTCGGCTTGTTTTATTTCTCAATTTTCTTCGTCATTACATCAATTTGAGAATTAATTTCAACGTAATTGTAATTAGTTTTTAATAAACTATTTGCTTGTCTCCGTAAAAAAATTATATTTTATTTTTTTATAATTGTTTAAACTTTTGTTTTTATTGTTTTTAAAGTTGCATTATTGATATTAGCGTTCAGCACCTGCTCTGCTTTATTTAAAAAATGTCTACTAAATCTTAGGTCTTCTTCCTTTAGTTTTTTCAAATTCATTTGGATATAAAATTAAAAGCAATTAAACTCTACCCTAAATGTGCCATTTAGATACTGTTGACCATTGTTTGATTTAAATATGTTGTTCAGTTATAATAAATTTTATTGAATAGCTTTGCATTTTGATGTCTTAATTATTTAAATAAATATATGTTTTAATAATGTAAAATTCATATTATGTTAATAAAAATTCCTATTTCATTACCGGATATAGGTACTCGTATATTTACAAGAATAATTTTGTTGAAAATTGAAATAGTATACTCATATGCTGCGTTTGAGAATCCACATCGGATGCATCTGAGATGTAAAAAATCTTTGATCACGTGATTCAGTATACGTAAATGTAATGGGACAGATGTGTCCGATGTGGATAAAAAAACGCTCGAGATGTAAAAAATGCATCCGATGTGGATTCTCAAACGCAGCAATAGATGCGGGTCTAAAGGCGAGTAAAAATTTAGCGCGCCACGGCCTGTGTCGTGCAGCGTCGTAGCAACAATAGCAACAACAGGCAAAGTTCGTCAGATTTATACGGTGATACGTAAAAATTTGACGAACTGGGCTCTTTGTTTGCACAGGCACGGCGCAGGCACGACGCGCCTCAAACGGTCATTCCCCATCAAAGGGAAAATGTCCTACGCCATCTTGGGTTACCATAATTTTATACATTCGACAACGAAAGTGAAACCTATCGAAGTATTAAATGGATATTTAGACACGAGAAATTTACAAAGAATTTACAAAGAAATTTACAAAGAAATTTACAAATAAATTTACAAAGAAATTTACAAAGAAATTTACAAAGAAATTTACAAAGAAATTTACAAAGAAATTTACAAAGAAATTTACAAAGAAATTTACAAAGAAATTTACAAAGAAATTTACAAAGAAATTTACAAAGAAATTTACAAAGAAATTTACAAAGAAATTTACAAAGAAATTTACAAAGAAATTTACAAAGAAATTTACAAAGAAATTTACAAAGAAATTTACAAAGAAATTTACAAAGAAATTTACAAAGAAATTTACAAAGAAATTTACAAAGAAATTTACAAAGAAATTTACAAAGAAATTTACAAAGAAATTTACAAAGAAATTTACAAAGAAATTTACAAAGAAATTTACAAAGAAATTTACAAAGAAATTTACAAAGAAATTTACAAAGAAATTTACAAAGAAATTTACAAAGAAATTTACAAAGAAATTTACAAAGAAATTTACAAAGAAATTTACAAAGAAATTTACAAAGAAATTTACAAAGAAATTTACAAAGAAATTTACAAAGAAATTTACAAAGAAATTTACAAAGAAATTTACAAAGAAATTTACAAAGAAATTTACAAAGAAATTTACAAAGAAATTTACAAAGAAATTTACAAAGAAATTTACAAAGAAATTTACAAAGAAATTTACAAAGAAATTTACAAAGAAATTTACAAAGAAATTTACAAAGAAATTTACAAAGAAATTTACAAAGAAATTTACAAAGAAATTTACAAAGAAATTTACAAAGAAATTTACAAAGAAATTTACAAAGAAATTTACAAAGAAATTTACAAAGAAATTTACAAAGAAATTTACAAAGAAATTTACAAAGAAATTTACAAAGAAATTTACAAAGAAATTTACAAAGAAATTTACAAAGAAATTTACAAAGAAGTTAATGACAAGAAGAAAGTCAACATAGATAAAGGAAACGAAACAAGACACATACATATTACTTAAAAGCCAAACTCCATATTTATACGCATCTTAATATACACCCGACAATTAAATGGTGGCTTAGTATTAGTTTCTTTTTATTATCTCTATTACTATTTAAGATAACATTATTATTCGACAACCATTAGAATCCTTTAGTTTTTGTCTAGTAATAATGTGTGCACCTGCGTGCGTGTGCGCACGCGCGCGGTTGTGTGTGCGTGCGTGCGTGTGTGTGCGCGCGCGCGCGCGTGTGTGTGTGTGTGTGTGCGGGTGCCTGCGTGGATGCTTGGGTGCATCCGTGCGTGTAACTTTAAACTTAAGCTTTATTCCGGTCTGAGGTGAAATGATTAGATTTTGGGCAGAGTTGGAACATCTGGGGGAAACTTTATAGGGGGTTGTTTTTATATTTTAGGCAATATTGTTGCGCAGTGTATAAACTGGAACATTGAGATCAAAAGTGCCGACGCAGAGTGAGCGATCTGATTCTTTAGCTGTAAACTGTGTCACAGGGTTCAAAATGGCCGCGCCCTATGTTGGGCGGGTCGGATCTCTCTTGCCTCGTATAGTAATCAAAGTATGTGCCTTCGGGAAATTTCACCCATGATTTGATTTTTTATGAAAGAAAATATAAAAATGGAAACGTGAAGCATATTGTGTCTTCAGGAATGAACGTTTATTGTTTATTTTATACTCTTTTTACTTTGTTTTCCACAATAAAAACATCTCATCGTAGCTTGTTGACACAATTTAATGACAAATGTGATGACAAATGGAAATAGAGGTTACGTTAAATAACATCCGGTCCGCCATATTATTTGCCCAAATCGGTCAATTTTTCGGAACGTTTTTTAGGGGGCTATATTGTATCCAGTGAAATAATACAGATCAGTGGTATAAACTAAAACATTAGGTTCTTTCGTTCGTCCCACTGGTGTAGGAATGAACTACACCAACGTACACTAAACCTTTCGTTCGGCCCGGTGTAAAATCCACTAAACCTTCCTGTCGGCGATGTGGTGTCCACTGGTGGATATTTTCTCCACCAGCTATTTAGCAGGAGTGAATTACACTCGACATGTGTATAAGGAATAAGGAGGGAAGTAAACTAAGGTAAATAAGGTGGTGTAACTGGTGTAATTTACACTGGTGGACACTGCACCAACAGCGACCGAAAGAACCTATTGAGATCCAAAGTGCCGACATAGAGTGAGCGATCTGATTATTTAGCTGTAAACTGTGTCACAGGGTTCAAAATGGCCGCGCACTATGTTGGGCGTGTCGGACCTCTCTCTTGCCTCGTATAGTAATCAAAGTATGTGGTAATAGTACATAATAGGAAAGAGGCATTAGAAATTACCATTTTAAAAGGTTTAGATGATGATGATATTAAATATTTAATATTAAAAAACTTCGAACTAATACGAATGTTGGCGAGCGCACCAGAAAACTATAAAGTCGCGAATAATTGCTGTCCTTAAACATCTACAATTAAGAACAGGCACAATCTTTATTAAAGTCAGTTCTAGAATGTAAGTAATCTACGCATGCTCAGATGTCAAAATAAGAGCGGCACTAATAGTGACTGACCTTAAGTGAACTTGCAATAACTCTCTAATATTTCTAATAAATTATTTTCAAGTTATTTGTACGATTGTACGTAGTTATATGTTTTTGTTTTGTTATATTATTCAAGTTAATATGGACTTTGAACATCAACTGCTTTTTCATGATTAACGTAGGTATAGGCAACACATTATACACTACTTACGACAAATTTTTAGTTTTTATATCCATTTCTTAAAAAAGTGTGATCGTAGAAAAAAATCGTGTGTGCATTTTGAGCAAAAAGTTCGTTGCCGCTTTCTGTTTCAAGCGGCAAAGTATCCCTTTTCTCTCTTAATACACAAATAGCTATTTCTTCTACCTTCTTACTCAATCCCTACAACTCACATATGGGTACCCTCTCTTTTAATATAATAAAAGTAATTTTAAAAAACCGACTTCAAAATCGTGCAGACGCCTTTAAAAATTGAGATTTTTAATTTTCTCATAGATCATCAGATCCTGACCAATTGTAAACGGAACTAACCCTGAAGTATCCCATTTCTAACAAAAAAAGTCATAGAAACCGGACAACGTGGTAAAGAATTATTACTGAAAATATATAGGGTGTTTCTAAACGTCAGTCATAATTAAAGGAGGTAATTTTTTGGCACAATTTATATATACATGTGTCCTAAATTGCTTTGTTTTAAAGATACACTTGTTCACATTTTTAAAAATAATCAATTTTTCATTCATATCATAAACACTCTTCGACCTATTTTGATGATTCATTTGTTGTAGTAAGAGACTAATTTTGACCTAGTTATATCTTCGAAACAAAGTAATTCAGGACACATGAATCACCTCCTTCAATTATGACATGACCCAGCTAGCACATAACGTTGCCAAGACTTTCGGCGATGTTGCATTAAGGGAACGTAATAACATTACTATACAACGTAAATGCAACGTTCATGAGAAGTTGTTGAGGGAAATCAAAACCTCGCAAAACTTCTATTTGTTATTTACCTAGTTAACCTACCTGTTATGTTAACACAACGTAATAGTGTAATTTGCTGCCTAAAAAGAACAAGAACTGTTTATGTCAATTGTCACTTGCCAATTTTTCTTGTCATGTCATGTTTGTTTTTTTGCAGAATTTCTTTTATAATTATTATTAAAAACATTTGAGTAGAAGTGGTAAGGATACTCTATAAAATAGAAAACTATTTTCTGAACCATTTTCTTCGTTTCAGATTACAATGCCTATTTGGATCATATTTTTGTAGTTTTCGACAGAATGGCCTGGAGCTGGTTTATAAAATTATAAAAATGTCCGGAAATATCTGATAACTTTGTTAGAAACTAGATGGAAGAACTTGGTTTATGAAATTATTTACTGGCCTATTTAAGGATGTAAGTGGTGGCAGTAATTCCTTTTTCCCTAGCTGGCTCTTAAAATTTAATGATTCGGAGAGTGAAGGGATTAATAAAAGTATATCTATCTGTGATTTGATATAATATCTCTTTTAGCTTATGCACAATTTACCCTGTGGTTTATAATCCCCTACAAATGGTTATTAAAGCTGTTAATGTGTTGATGGTATTAATGATAGGATACAATTTATCTTATGGTCCCCCTTTTAGTACTAGAAGGTGCACAGGTGAGTTTACATGTTTAATTTTTTAAGTTTATCTGCTATAGTTTATATTTATTTTAGGAATTAATCAAAAGAAGCCACTACTTCCAAATCTGGAGAAATATTGTGGCTGAGAAGTTATAAATCTTACTGCAATCAAACTGGTGATCATTCAGGATGCGGTAATAACTGATGATGGCTTCTGGAGGCGCCAAAGCCTCAGCAAGGGGCTGCAAGTGAATCATAGCTATATAAATTGAGATTCCTATGCATGTCGCTAACATATGTGTTTTAGGTAATATTTCAGTTCAACAAAAGACCCACTAAGTTAGTAGATACATAATTATTCATTAGATAATTACAGTAAATGATAAATAAAGGCCTAAAATAAAATAACACTATTGGTATGTGATTTTAGGGGAGCATGGAGTGGTTGAACTTATCACAGATTTAGGGGCCCTTCTTTTACAAGAAACAAAACCCACAATATGTGATTCCACTTTACTAAGGATGTAACAAACTTCTGGGTAATAATATACTTAATCGAACTAAAAATACATTTTAAAAATATTGTAGTTTAGATTTCCTTTGTACCTGAAAACATTCTAAGAATTTTAGAAGCAAAATAAATACTACAGACTTGTCTAAAGAAGAATAGGTATATGACATCTGAAGTTTTATAAAAAGAGAATCTACATGGTACGTCTATATTGAAAAAAAAAACATCAGATTCAAGCAAGTGCCAAACTAGAAGAAAATTTGAGAAAAATCACAGACGATGCCCTCGAGCATACATCAGAATATCTTGCTAAAAAACATGAGTTGTTTTTTTATAAAATCTTCATACTAACTTGGAAATCCATAATTAAGCATAAAATTTGTGAAATTCTAAAAAAAATTAATGCACTAACATTGGAGGTTTTATTTAAAACAACAACATTAAAAGTACATCGCATGTGAGCTTAAAGAGCCTAAAATTGCAGCTTATTAACGTAGATGGGATGTTTTTGTGCTAGCTGGGGATGTTTAGGAACACCTTGTATATAAAAAATAAATAAATTGGATGATTTTCTTATAGACCTTATTATTAGATCTTGACCAAAGTTATAGGAGACCACCCCTGAGGTACCCCCTTTTCTAACAAAAAAATAATCTTATTAATCGGACAACGTAGTAAAGAATTATCGCTGAACATACATAAAAAAATATTCCGATGAATTGAGAACCTCCTCCTTTTTTTGAAGTTGGTTAAAATGTGAAAATATATGATATCATTAATTATTTAAAATTTAGTTGTTGTAGCCAATCTTTGTACCTACGCCATTTTTTTGTACCTGCCAGTATAGTATAATATGCATACTCTTAATCATAGTATAGTTAACAAAAATACATGTCTTTAAAGCCCAGAGAAGAGTACTTTACCTTCTTGTCGTTGATCATAGAGTACCTTGGCATCGGATAATTTGTTGTCTTTTTTATCGGGCACTGGCGAGGCGACGGTGAAACATACCGGTAATATTAAAATTATCGTTTTTATCAACATGATTTGAAATCGCTTGAGCTGGAGCACACCGAGCGAAAAGTTACAATCAACTGTTTCTCACTCTGATTAATGCCATGTTTTGGCCAACAAGAGAGTTTACCGTAAACACAAACCGGTCATAGTCCAGAGCCTAAAATCAAAAACATCCTCTCAGTAGGTCATTAAAATAAAATTTATGCCAGCGGAAAATTTAATGCCTAAAAAGGATTCCTTCTGCAGTTTTTTAGATAATGTGATGTTTGTTTATTTTAAAACAGATTATTTATTAGTAATTTATTTATTTTAAAACAATACAATCTAATTGATGTATATTTCGAATGTCTTTGAATTGTTCACTATTTATATTCACAGTCTAATACTTTATTTTTAACTGTCTATATACAACTGACTGCTGCGTTGTTCCTCCACCAATATTTATATACACACTTAAAATTTTGGCGAAGGTACAGTGAAACCTGAGTAAGCCGGAACCTGTGTAACACGGAATCCTGTGTATGACGGAAATTTTGGCGATTACCTACATATTGTAATGTAAAAATTGCTTATAAGCCGGAACCCTGTCTAACGCGAACACGGAATTTCCCTAATCTGTTAAGCCGGAACCTACTTATGTTATTGCTTTGCAGGTATAAAAGAATTTATAGATGTTTACATAATTAGTTTATGATTTCGGAAAGCCCCATAATAAGGGCGAACTATTATCAATACTTAGAACCATTATCACAGAAATTTAGGTACAAAAGCAGTAAATACACAAATAAACCAGTATTGTGTAGGTACGGCAGTTTGAGTTTATCCGTGAAAGTGCAAACATTTCAAAATGGCAAACCGAAAAACGAATACATTATCGCTAAAATCTAAAATGGACTTAATTAAATGTAGTGACCAAAAAAAACTTACTCCAAAGCAATTGGTTATTCAATTTAAGTGCGGAAAAACGCAAGTGTATGAAATTTTGAAAAACAAGGAAAAAATTAAAGAAGAGTGGATGCGTGGTGGTAATGGCGATATTAAGAGAAAGCCAAAGGAATCACATCACGACGACGTAAATTCAACAGTTTTGGAATGGTTTATGGATGCAAGGTCTCGCAATCTTCCTGTATCTGGAACAATTATTCAAGAAAAAGTAAGAGATATTGCAAACCATTTTGGAAAAGTAGATTTTAAAGCTTCGAATGGATGGCTGGAAAGTTTTCGAACACGACATAACATAAGATTTAATCAGATCTGCGGTGAAGCTAAGGACGTCGACATGGAATCTGTGACTGAATGGACATCGCACATTACAGATTTAATTAAAGGATATATCCTAAAAGACATTGCTAATTGTGACGAAACTGGCCTTTTTTATAGAGCGCTGCCGGACAAGACAATGTGCTTTAAAGGTGAAAAATGTCAAGGAGGCAAACAATCTAAAGAAAGGTTAACTGTTTTGTTTTGCGCCTTTGCTGACGGAAAAATAGAAAAACCTCTAGTTATTGGAAAATCCCTCAGAGCGCGATGTTTTAACAATACCAATGTGCCTCAGCTACCAGTTTATTGGCGAGCAAAAAAAAAGCATGGATGACATCAGTTCTTATCGAACAGTGGCTAAAAATTTTAAATCAAAAAAAGAAATTTGAAAATCGACACATCCTTCTAATTTTGGATAATGCAACGTGTCACCCCAAAATAATACTATCCAATATAAAATTGTGTTTTCTACCACCAAACACCACAAGTCAAACACAGCCTCTCGATCATGGAGTTATACAAAACTTCAAAATGCATTACAGAAAACAAGTGCTGCGGTCAATTATTGCGAATATGAGATTCTCTCAATCAGCAGGAGATTTGGCTAAAAAAATATCAGTTTTGGATGCTATCAGATGGATTGATTATTCAGTCAAAAATATTAAACCTGATTGTCTTAAAAAATGTTTTGCGGCATGTGGAATCAAGCAAGATGGAGACGTTGACCTAATCGAAAATGTTGACGAAATTGACGAAAGTACAAAAGAAGTCGAAGAGTTAATTACTGAAATTAATTAATCCCGGTTGTAATGTTCATGATTACATCACATTAGATGAAGCCGTTACAACAAATGCTGGATTTCAGTCCATAGAAGAACTGGTGTTAGAAAAAACTGCCGTGGAAACTACTGTGGCAGACGATAATGATGGGATTGGAATTGGTAAGCGATTTTTCTAATTCTCTAAAAAAATAAACAACTTTTTATTTATTCTTTCCATCTTAATTGGGCATTTGGCCAAGTAGAAATAAAGTTAAAATACATAATAAAAATAAGATAGGAAGATTTCAGTTACCATCACAAAAATAACAGATAGAAAAAATTATTTTCCCATTAGCTTTTCAAAACGATCTGTTCTTAAATTATTATTTTTATCTACAGGAACAGAAGTTGAAGAATCCGATCGGATAAAAAATTTTTCTGAAGCTTTGAGGAGTGTTGCAGCGTTAGAGGATTTTTCCCAAAGAATAGAGAGCGAACCGATGAGAAAGAAGATTTTAGAATTAAGGACATTCATGGAATCATCTTACGTATTACAAAAGAATAAAAAACAACTTACATTGATAGAAATGTGGAATAAATAATAATTTATATTGTTTCTAATAATAAATAAAAATATGTAGGTACATAGTAATAATAACAACTATATATTAAATGTACGTATATTAGATTTTTTTTAATAAAATCATCACTTTTTTAAATCTACTATGTGCAATTTTTTATCTACCCTGTGTAACGCGGAATCCTGTATATGCCGGAAAATCGGTGCACGACCGTGCGATTCCGTTTTACACAGGTTTCACTGTACTAGAATGATCTTCATCAGAACTAGAACCATTATCTCGTTCGTTCTCGAATAGTAATTAAAAGCGTCTTCGCCATAGTCGTCACATATGTTTGATCTTAAGGGGTTTAATTATGAAATGGCTCACATTAGATTGCCCCCTCCTTAAGAGATAGTTCCTCCTGCAACTCTTACGAAACTAAAATGGATTGGTTGTATCCGCAACTGAACCCTCTTTTACAATTTCCAGTTACATGGAAGTAACAAGGGACTGTCTTCGCTGTAACCTGGATACTAGGCGAATGGCTGCAGACCAGTATTTGTACTCCGGTATCTTGAAAATTTACTTCTACCATGTTCCTAATGATCCTACAATGATGATTTCCTTCTATCTTCGGCATGGCTAGCTTCTGTACATTCATGATAAGTGGATCGATTTCGGAAGGTGTTCTTTCAAGTTTTTTCAGGCTTTTCCAGGTGCTGGTAACTGACATTGAAGTTCTAGCAGTCGACCAAACTTCTAACGGAACACTTATGCCAATCCTCGCGCGTCGCTGATGCTGGTGGAAGTATTATGGACAAGCGAGTAGTCTTTTGGAAGCGAAAGCAGATCTTGTTATTGCTCGGTAGTAACACCATGTCTTGCTTTTCCGGTACCTCCATATGCACCCATAAATTCTTCAAAGACAAGGTCAGGTGTTTCTTGGAGCTGGTTTACTTCTCCTTCCTCATCATGATCACCCTCAAATGGCGCCAGCCGGTTGGGATCTTATTTATACGGTAGATGACATCATTGATTCTTTTCTTGATAAGATACGGACCTTCCCAAGGTCTTTGAAGCTTTGGAGAATAACCTTTCTGTCTTTTTGGGTTATGGAGCGAGCCAGACTTTTTCGCCTTCCTTGAAACATCCATCTGTAGCTTGGGTATCGTACCGTTTCTTCATCCTATCGCTGGAGTTTTGAAGATGTGAGCGGACCAATTCATGCATATCGTCCATTCTTCTTCGTAACTTGATTACATAATCTTCACCAGCTACATCTTCTCCAGGTGGGCATCCAAACTCGAGTTCGCCCGGTAATCTTATCTCACGCCCAAACAGGACCTTTGCTGGTGTTGGCCTGTTGATTCATTGACAGCGGATCTATAAGCCATTGCAAAGAGCGAAATAAACTGATCCCAATCTCGCTGATGGTTTGAAACCACTTTTGATAGATATTTGCCAATGATCTTATTCATTTGCTGTACCATTCTATCGGATTGTGGGTTCATGCCAAGTTTGTCACAGTTTCCACGGAAAAGTTGGCTTTTAAAATTTCTGCCTTGTGGATCTCCAAGGGTACTCCAAATCGACAGATAAACTCTTTTATCAACACATCTGCAACATATGCGGTCTCTTGATTTGGAATGGCGTAGACTTCCACCCACTTTGTAAAATAATCCATAACCACCAAAACGCATTTATTACCATTCTTGGTCACGGGGAATGGTCCAGCAATATCTAAGGCGATCCTCTCAAATGGGCTACCAACGTTGCATTGCTTCATGGAAGCCTTCCTTTTTCGTCGAGGTCTATTACTCATAGCACAGGTGGTACATTTCTTATACCAATTCTTTACATCATCGGAACTGTTCATCCAGTAAAACCTTTCCCGAACTCTCTGAAGGGTTTTCCTAACACCGAGATGTCCTCCTGATGGACTGTCGTGTAACTGACGAAGTACTTCGGCTACTCTACTTCTTGAAATGACCAACTATCTTCTGTTCTCAGAATCATCATCATCATTTTCAATAATGGTAATCATAGTAATAATTAAATTTTAAGAAGCGGTTGAAATTTAAGAGATAGAAGTTACAAAATGATTGATTACACTTAAATAGAAATTTCGTGTTAATTTGTTAATTTTTACTTAACTATTTCTATAGCTATAATGATTTAATTAGTTTTTAATTAAATTTGTTAATTTAAATTTTCTCGTATTTAACATGCAATATAACTTAGTCTATTTTCTTGGTGTTTGTTTATTTATACAATTTCTCTTTCTGTACCTTATATGATGCTTGTTTGTTATTAATATATTCCCGCCCTATAATATTACGTACCTACTTACTCTTGAAAATAAATCAATTTATACATGTCTCACAAAGTTCCTATCATCAATTAACCTACTAATATAATTCGGTTTTACCAATTTATTAAAGTTTTTCTATATATATTCCTCATTTTGTGGCAAACAGACTTAGTCTAATGCCATTCTCTCTCTCTCACACACACACTTCCTAACTTATCACCACTGCCACCATTATTTTAGCCATTTCTCAACACTTCAGTTGGTGAGTATTATTGTCAAATACATTTTCAAAAATACTGCAGCATTTAAGTGAGGCTCAAAAGTCGAAGACTATAGCAAAACTAGAGGAAAATTGGTTTAAGTGTCGAATTAAATTTATTGTCAGTAAAAGTTGCATATTATATCTATCGTGGATAAGCAAAGGAGTATAAATCAAAAATTTAGAAGCTGAGTATTAAATCGCCAGGACCTGACGGTATGTATCTAGTGGAGTTTGAAAGAACTTACACCGTACCTGGTGGGTATATTCGGATCCTCGTTGGCTCTGAGGCACATCCCCAAAAAATGAATAGAGGTAAAAGTGGTATTCATACCCAAACCTGGAAGGATCGATTATACTGTCCCAAAAACATACCGACCAATTATTAGTCTAACATCGTTTTCCATTAAGAAATTGGAAAGGCTATGTTACACATAAGGGATACAGTGATTACAACAACACCACTATACCCAAACCAACATACATACATACACTCCAGGCAGATCTACTGATTCAGCCCTTCATCTAGTTGCCAGATAGCTAAAAGGTCTGGCTTTCGGAGCATTAAAAATATACAGGGTGTTCCATTAAAAAAATTAACCAATACGTCTTTAAAAACCGCCATTTTGTTTTTCAGTAAACCGGAAGTGCTAAATAATTTTGATTTGACCGAAATAAAAGTTGGAATAATTTGATACATTTTTGTGAAAACCGTATGTTACTTTCGTTTAAAAGTAATAAGCTTGCTAAATGTTGGAAAATATAATGGGACATCCGGTATTCTAAAAAAATTATACGTTGGGTAGGTACTACTAATAGTGGGCACTTTTCGTCAATGTTATGTCCTGGAATGTGCTGGCAAATTGATGGGCGAATAACTGCCAAGTATTACATAAACATCTTAGACAATGTGATGTTACCATCAGTAAGAGAAGTTTTCGTGACAATTTTTCCTTTTAATATGCAAGAAATCAGTTCGGTATACTGAGAAATGTTAATAATAATTGATATTCATTACAGGATAATTCTCCAGTTTATACAGCTCGAATAGAATAAGTCAACACCAACATAAATGTTTTGACATAACTAATAAAAAAGTCCTGATTTGAACCCCATTGGAAATATATGGGACTTCATAGTCAAAATGATATCAAAGAGACCGGCAAATCGCGGTCAACTATGGGAAGTTATTGAAAATATTGAAGAGCTCGTAGATTCCTACGACATGTGACATTTAATTTTGTCTGTGCTAAAAAGATTGAAAAGTGTTATGGTATCCAATGGCTCTTCAATAAAATAATACTAACACTACTCTTGCTATAGCTGTTAAATTTCGAGGAGAGCATTTCTATTCATTTACATTTGTTCCCAATATTCTCTACTCTCTTTGTAACACCACTGACCAAAGACAAAATTTATTTCAGTAAAAAATCCCATGATAAAAAATGCATTCACATTTAGGTTGCGTCGATGTAATTTACCGGTCGAAAACACAGTTTTAGTTCGATACCTAGAAATACATTTTTTAAAGACCGACCAGAAAATATACACTTTCTGAATAATTTTTCGTCCAGAAAATAACTTTTTGTCGATCAAGACCAGAAAGTAGACGTTAAAAGATTTTAAACTTATTAAATTGTCAACGCCTCTCAGTAGGCGGAACACTCAATTATTACATTGAGGGGTGTAATGTCATTTGAAATTTTAACAAGATAATTTTGACGTCGTTTTCAAATCAATTTCTAACAATTAGGCATTCCAAACTGAATGACTACCAGTGGGTTTTGACAGGTTATGATGTGGCAAAGTTATGGCAACTCTGTAGGCCTGGTGATTTGACAAGATGAGTGAAATAGATAGTTACATAGATTGATCATCCCTATTTTTTAAAATAAACATAAGCTTATGCTTTGAAGTAAAAATATAAGCAATTATTATTTTTTAAATATCTAAAGTCTGAAAATTGGTTTTAAAACACATTTTTGCTAAACTGATTCAAATTAATAAATATTTGCCAGGCAATATGGCTGCTCGCAAACGACCAGCTTTGAGCAATGTATATAACATATATGTATCATTGACCCTGTTAATGACAACATGAAAACAGGGTTGCCATATCTAAACTGTCAGTACCCACTGGTAGCCATTTGGACAGGTCGTTGGAATGCCTAATAAGGCATTCCAACGACCTGTCAAACAATACCTGCCAGTGGGAAGGTCTCGTATATCTAAGGGGGTAGCGACATAGTCTTGCATCTTGGACCCTATTTTATTCGAAATATCAGTCGCCAATCTTGCCAGGTTTTAAAGAAATGTACAAGCAGTTTTTTTAATTAATATTTTTATAGTGTTCGATATAAAATATTTAAATGTACCATTATTCATGATTTTACGTATTTTAGATAGAATACATCGTATGTCGCAACCGTCAGATCTACCAAACCTGCCCACTGGCAATTCATTTGTTTGGAATGCCTAATAGTGCTAAACAAAGATGAACTTAGATAGTGAAGATAAGTAATTATATGTATAACTCCAGAAATAAGAGAGATAATAATGCAATACAGAATTTATTACCAGAAAAATCAAAATATAAGTATAAAGGTGTATACTAAAATTTCCAATATTGGTGTAACCGTTTACAGAAAATGTACTTTTGGCATATTTTAATGAACTTAGCAATAAATATAAAGCATCGTCTCCATGGACTTTCTACTCCTTGTAAGAAGCACACTCAACATAAATAATGGAATTAATATAGAGAATTATTCAAAATTACGTGCGTTTCTTAAACGTCAATCAGAGAAACATATAGCTAAAAAGGCAAAAACATTTATGCCAGAACAACTTAATAATTTCATAAATGAAGCTCCTCATGAGAAATATCTGGCGACAAAGGTAATAGTTTTTACAAAGATTCAAACGTTTTTATCATCTAGTCAATTATATAATTCTTTCTCGATACTTGTATCTTAGTATTTATTGTTATAATCGTAGATAAAGTATAGTATTCAACTTGCGGTAATGGTCATAACTCACTTGATGAATTACAACACTCGCCTGCTACTCGTGCTGCAAACTTCAATTGCGTGAGTTATGACCTGCATTACCGCTCGTTAAATAATATAGTATTACCGGTCCCCGTTTTTCATTTTTCCGATCGCTGTTTGATATCGTTACTATGGTAACAACGTTCCGATTTATTGCCAAGTGACAGTTCGTTGATTTTTAATTGGTTGTTTATGTCAAACTTGTTTTCGCAAATTTAAAAATATGGATTTAGATTTTGAATTATCTGACATAGAAAATGAAAATTTGTTGAGTTATGCAGTTGTATTTATTATCTAGTTTTAGTATTTGTTAATCACTTTATTAAATAAAATACTTCACGCGACCGAAAATTAGTGTTAAGCATGTCTCTGCTTGTCTCGACCTGCAAAACCCACTTTCCGGTCTTGTAACATAAATTAAAATTAAAAATGTATGTATTAAGATTCCATGGCCTGTGCAATACATTTATTAGTCGACTTCTAGTTAAAGGCTCACTTTTTTTGTCTCCTTATTAACATATCAATGGCTAAGTTTTAACATGTCGTATCCCGGGATAATAAAACTATACAGCAAACACAAAAACATGTGCGTTTGTATACAAAAAATTATTTAAAATATTCGATCTTTTCGAATTAATAAAAATTTTACTATTCTATTGTAGAAAGGCTGTTAAGCTATTAGAATCATCTTTGTGTAGAACTACTTGTGTCCAACATAGAGCAAGCAGCATGGGATAATACGCCACCTATTGTTCAGCGAACAACAGAAAATAACTATCCTGAAGAAATAAGGGTCCTAATCTCTGCAAAAGAAAACTAAGGAGGATAAAACCAAACTTAACAACGTCACTCAGCAGTTAAAAAGAGAGATGAAACGAATCTATTTGTGAGTACCTTAGTGAGTTGACAAACGATAAATCCATTGATTATTCTCTATGGAAAGCCACAAAGCGATTAAAAAGGCTCACTGTGTAGAATGCTCCAATCAGAAATACAGATGGCAGCTGGGTTAGAAATAATATACAAAAAGTTAATAATGAAAGGGAAGAATAACCAAACTGGGCTTCTCTAGAGAGAGATGACTCAATCATTAGACCAACCTCTCCAAAGGAAATTGAAGAAGATATAAAAACAAATATTAATCCTAAGAAAGCTCCTGGATTTGATTTAATTACAGAAGGAATCTTAAAACAACTTCCGAAGAAAGCCATAATTAAACTTACACACCTGTTTAATGCCTCATTCAAACTAAGGTATGTCCCTAGGTTATGGAAAGTAGCTGAAGTCATTATGATCCCCAGATCACAAAACTTCCGAACGAAGTATCGTCATATAGGCCAATATCTCTATTGCCTATAATATCGAAACTATTTTAAAAAATACTAATAAAAAGACTGAAGAAAGGAAATTAATTCCACATTACCAATTTGTCTTTAGAGAAAACGATTCAACTATAGATCAGGTTCATAGAATCTTAAATACGATTGAAAAAGCATTAGAAAACAGAGAAGTCTGTTCAGCCATCTTCCTCGATGTTACGCAGGCTTTTGATAAACTATGGTATGATGGCTTAAAACATAAACTGAATGTTCTACTTCTACAGTCATACTCAGAGCTATTGGATTCATACATTTCAGAGCATACTCTGAATTGAAACAAATTAAAGCAGGAGTACCACAGGGAAGTGTCCTGAGACCCACTTTGTATCTGTTATACACTTGTTACATATCCTAACTAGAACAAGACACAATAGCTATATTTGCAGATTATACTGCCATCTTAGTGATAGGCAAAGATCATGAAGAGGCTGCAAATAAACTACAAACATCATTTAATCAAATAAATAATTGGACCAAAAGATGGCGTATTAAACTAAACGAAACTAAATCTGGTAATATTAATTTTACTAACATAAATGGTTAAAGAATACCAATTAACATAAATAATGTCCAGGTCCCTTAAGGATCGCGCAAACTAGAGCGGTAGAGGACGCGGGCGAGGTGGCGGTGGCGGTGGCGGACAAATACTGCAAATAGGAATTAATAGAAATGCACACATATGAGCGATCTGGCAAACGTATCGGCTCTGTTTGTAGCGTTCTACCGCAGGCCGTTGCGAACTGCAGTCAGTCCGCTGTAGAACGCTGCATGCATCGTTTGCCCGCTTTGTTTTGCAATTCTAGAGGTATATTTGAAGTAAAAAAGATGTGTGAAACTGAAAAACTTATTGAAAATGTGCGAGCACATCCTATTCTATATGACTTGTCTCTCAGTGATTATAAAAATTTGAAGAAAAAGGATAAAATATGGGACGAAATTGATTTGAGCATGGATGGAACAACAGGTAAGTAAAAACTATTTACATAATATTTTATATTATTTTATTTATAGACTTTAAAAAGCATGTATGCTTTTATAAATTAAAAAAAAATGTTCATTTATAATTAGGTATTAAAAAAGGTAACAAAATTTTCACGAATACGAAACGCTGAATTTGTCGGTCTTCTCGCATCATTTCTAAAATTCTGAAAGGCAGCCACAGGTTGCTGTCCATTTTCGTCGATTAAATGTAAAACCATTTGATCATTATTATTTTTTGAGCGTGAGAAATTGTGTAATATACAAATAGCTTTGACAATACTTATAGCTGTTTCAATCTTAACTTCAATAGGTCTAAATAGGATACGCCATTTATGACTTATGATCCCAAACGCATTCTCTACAACACGACGTGCTCGACACAACCGTTTATTAAAGTTTTCTTTTCTTTCATCTAATCTTGACTGGCGATGTTGAAAAGGTCGCATTAAAAATTCATTAAGAGGAAAGGCTTCATCTCCAATAAGGACACAAGGTGTAGGATCATCTTGATTTGGCAAAGGACGGTCTTCAGGCAAGTCAAAAGTTCTAGTTATTAATCTCTGGCCCATTACAGATTTTTCAAAAAGTCCACCGTCGCTATTTTTACCGTATCCTCCAAAATCAATACAAATAAATTTGTAATCATGGTCTACGACAGCTAAAAGGACAAAGGAGAACTTCTGTAAATAACAAAAATAGTTGGATCCAGTTTTATTGGGACACTTTATGGTGATATGTTTTCCATCAATACTGCCTAAACAGTTCGGGATTTGCCATTTTTCATAAAAACCAGCTACGGAAGCTTCCCATGTTTCTTTAGTAGGATCTGGCAAATAAAGTGGCTGCATACGATTCCATATAACCGTACAAACTTCTGCAACTATGGCACTAACTTGTAAACCCCATTTGAAAGCTGTGGCCAATAGTTTTGAATCAATCCCCCGTTGCAAGATATCCTAAAAATATATTTGTATTATTAATTACAGTAAAGTTAAAATTTTGTTACAGGTGATGAACTGAAAAAGAAGTGGAAGAATCTTCGGGATTCTTACAGCAAATATTTAAGGGCCGAAAAACCAAAAACTGGACAAAAAGCTAAAAGTTTGGACCGATATAAAACTTGGCCCTGGGCACCACAAATGGAATTTTTACGTGAGGAAGAATGTGAGCAAAGTGAATCAATTCAAAAAGATCAATCAATCAATCAAGAACTGGCTAAGCATGATGCTCCAACAGTTGTTAATCGGCAACAGACAAAAAAAGATAAAAAAAAACAGAAAGAATCGGTTACTGTACCGTCATCATCTACGTCATCTGTGCAACAAGTAATTTCATATTTGGATACAAGACGAGATTCTACCTGTGATGAGATAGACGACTTGTTTAGAGCATACGCAAAAACGGTAAAAAAAATTCCTCCAAGGCGACAAGCTTTTGTCAAATTTAAAATTTCAAAAATATTGATGGATGAGGAGTTTGCGTATTCGGACCAAGTGGAACAAGAGCAACGTAACCAAGAACGACACAGTTCATCTATTCCACAACATAGATATTCAGAGACTCATCCTTATCGAAGAAACTCAGAAATCCAAGAAAGAGACGATTCATCGCCATTTCACAGGCCAACCTCTACCGACTCATCCTTACCCTCGCTTACTTCATCACTTAATTATTCAAATTCAAACACACTATATCGTAGTGAGCCCTCATCATCTGCAACATGGTATGAACATTTCGGTAATACACTACATACATAAGTAATGTAAAATAAAATGTACCTAAATGATTTTTTTAATAAACAGATTAAAAAAATTTTTTCTCAGCAAGTCATCTTTCATTATTTTGTTTTAGCGACATAAGTTTGTACAGCGATCATAAGCCATACCACAATAATCGCTTATATATCTCAATATTTTTTACTTAAAATATATTTTGCCATTGTTAAGTTGGTAATTTACTTACTCAGTGTTACTACCAAGCGTTCAGTTGGGTCTATTGGTCTTCTATAATGGGTAAATTTCTTTGTTATATCTGGCCTTATCAGATTTAATATTTCATCGAAATGTTCAATGGTCATTCTAAAATAAATAAAAAATCGCACCCTATCCTCTCGTAATTTCGATAAAAAATCGCACCCTATCCTCTCGTAATTTCGGGAATAATGTGTAAAATTCACCGTTGTTTTCTCGATCTAGATTCACACTGTGAACCCATTTTCTTCGTTTTTTCCTAAATAGACGAAAGAATAATTATTAAAATACCCAATGCCAACTGACTTTGATATATTTACCTAGGTGGTTCGTTATCTTCTTCTACTAACAAAGCTAATAATAAAGCTTCTTCCTCGATATCCATTTGAAAAATGAGAACTGAACGCGTTGGTGTGCGCACATCTTGTTTTTAGTGATCGCCACCGCTACCGTCACCGCCACCGCGCCCGCCACCGCGCCCGCAGCCGCTCTGGTTTGTGCGAGCCTTTATGCTAACTCGGCAAAATATCTAGGTATTACATTAGATGCAAGACTTCGTTGGAAGATCGATGTTAAAAAGAATTAGGTATAAAATTCAAGACAATGTATTGGTTATTTGGTAGGCATTCCAGCCTATTTACATATAACAAAATTCTATTATATAAACAAGTTCTCAAACCAATTTGGACCTATGGTATTCAGCTTTGGGGTTGTGTCAGCTACAGTAATGTTCTAATAATCCAGAGATTTCAGAACAAAGTATTGAGGAACATTGTTGATGCTCCTTGGTACATTAGAAACAGCGACCTTCAGATGGACACTGTTGACTAGACTATCACTAGATTCGCTAGGAGTCACGAACAACGGCTCCACCAATAAGTGAACGTTGAGGCGATCCAGACAACATGAACCAGACAAGAAGACTCAAGAGTTAGCCAAGTGATTGTGTTAATAACAAAGCAAAGCATTGTGCGCTTTAGTGTTACACGTTAGTTAGTTTAATTAAGTTATCAGACCCTAAGGTATACTAACGAGTAGAACTTTAGTTTTTTAGATTGCAACCCTAGTTAAGTTAAAATTACTCATTGATCAACTCTTAATCAGATTGTAATATTAATAAACACCCCTTATGGAGTGTTTTTTCATAAAAAAAACTTTGTGTTGGTACAGGAAGTTTAAATATGCAAAAATCGCAATTTATAAAATATTGTAGGTTACGACATGTTAGAATTTAACTTTATTTTTTAGTCTCACCCAATTCAACCATGGCCTTTATCAAAAGGTGTGGCTTGTACGGTGAATTATAAGTTCGTCATGAGCTACAATAATAGACCCATCTAGGTCGCAGTGGAAGGCGATGAGATCATCCCACTCATTTTCAACCTAACCTAACCTAGTTATATCGATTATTTTTATTAGCTCAATTGTGTATCACTGTAATACAATAACTTTTTTCTGGCAAAACTTTTTAGGCAAAATGATCTTCTTACACAATTAATATTTTTTTTCTGTTCTAGACAGAAAATTATTTCGTTAAGCGGAACTTACAAAGCTAGTAGTAACAAAAAATTATATAGTATGTTAACCCGACGCATCAGTCAAAATAAATATAAGATGCTTAATTATTATATTTGGATCTGAGAAATAAAGATAGTAATTATTGTAGACCGTCAGATAGTGACAGGTTTAGTCACATGCAAGCCTCGAAGACGATAAAAAAGTACATCTATTTTAAGTAGAATGAAGGGAAATTGCCAGTTGCTTTTGGGGATAACACATGGAAAATTAGATTTTTCTTAACAAAAATTAAAGGTATTTGTTCACTAAAAGATTAACTAATAGAGCTAGGTTTCGGAAAACCAAAGACTTTAATATTGCAATTGGCTAAAGGGTTGAAATAAGGGTATAACCTATTGAGGGAAAATCGAGATTTTAACCGATTTTTCCACACAAGCCCATCAAATGTATGAAAACTTACATCGACACTAGCTTGAAGAACATATTCACTTGATTGACCCGATTGGATAAGTGAATTTTTGGGGTCAAAAAATAAATCTATTAAGAAAAATTTAATTTTCCATGTGTTATCCCAAGAGCAAGTAAGTTTCCTTTCATTCTAGTCAACATCGATGTAGTTTTCAATGCGAAAATGAGTTACCTAAATTTGTCACTGTCTGATGGTCTATTAGTTTAACCACGCTCTTTCGATGGCAAGCCATTCAACGACGTATTTTTTATCTCTCTATTCAATAGCATTGTGTTTCTATACCATTTTCCTGGAGCCTGGATGAAAAAGTTAACATATTGCGTACGTACTATTCTCTTATGACTTGCTGTTGGTTACAATTTAGGATCGGTGTTAGTTCCAAAGATATTTCAATGGATTTATTATCTGAATTTTCCTATATTAACTCGCCATTCACATTCACAGACATGCTTGATGACATCATTATATTAAAATACATTCTTCGAACTAATGCAAAAACTCATTACCTTCTTTTGAAAAACGAAGTTACAGTACTCATGTGGATAAGAAGATATAGCTACATATCTAGGATTAATTCTAATTTAGAATACTATAAAATATGACTAATAAAGCAAATGTCCCTCGATAATAAAAAAAAATCAAATACATTGTAAATCCCAGATAACAATTATACATTCTTAGCATATTCGTAATATATACTTTTTAAGAATACGCATATGCTGAGAATATACTTTATTTGCATTAAGTACATTCTCAGAATATACTAAGCATATGTTACGTGACGTTGTTTATACGTGCTATGCTGATACTGATACAGTATGCAATAAGTATCTACTTTCATTTGATAGTACGTTTTATATATACTAGACACCCTAATACAGGATGTTTCATTAATATTGAACATTAAAGAATTAGTGTATATAATGAAAGTCTTGACCATTTTTTAAATCTTTATTTCTAAAAATTCATACTTATTCTAATTTTTATTACAAATTCTTTCTTTGGCCTTAACCAACCAATATTTTATTGTATCAATGGCTTATGGCTTGAGTTTCATTTGCTTGTTTCCATTGGATTTTTATTGAACCTAAAAAATTCAAAAAATCAACAAACTTGGTACATATACAAATTAAGGGTAAGGTACACCGGGAGAAGTGGAACCTATATTTTTTTAAATCTGGAATGTCCGCTCAATATCTTCGGAAAATGATCGGCGGGCACATCCAAATTTTAGGGAATATTTTGTAAAGATGTTTGTGTACATACATTTTGCCTAAATTCTGAAATTCTCTAAAAATATACGTGGGCTCAAATAAAAAAAATGTCATTAGGTTCCACTTGCCCTGTTGCTTGGGGCAAGTGTAAATGTGTGCAAGAAATACTTTCGGGTAGGCTGAAATAAGTGTGGGGCATGTAGAAACAAATTTAAATTCATCCTAATTTATTGAAAAAAAAATTACATTTCACAAAGATTTTGTCTAACAAATGTTATATGTAGTAAAAGATATGTCAAATTGAAACTTTCCCCGTTTGTCGAACGTCGGTGTGGGTAGATGAAGGTGCACTTCATCTAAAGTAATAATGGACCTGTCTTCAACATCCGGCCAATGAAAATAATTTGTTGTTCCAACTTTTCTTGCAAATTTGACGTCGATACAAGGATTTGCTTCCGTTACTTGGGCTACATAAAATTTGGAGACTTTTCTTGGACAAAACTTCACTATAAGCCAATCCCCGATTTCAACTTGCTTCGTATCTTTCGTAATCGCAGTCATAAAATCATTTTCTTCCTCAACTTCTCTTGCTTCGTCTTCTATACTGTAATCGATTAAATTATCGTCGCTTAGTTCTGCGGCCTCTGCTTCACCATTTAGTTCTTCTTCTCGTTCATCAATAGGTTGTGTATATCTTCTAGTATCATCTCAACTTGTTTGCTCTTCGGTTTTTTAATTTTTAATTGTTTTGTCTGCTGTTTGTCATTTATTTCTTTTAATTTTGCAACTTCTTCTGAAGATGTTATAACCTCAGCCCCTGAACTTACTTAACTTACTTACTGAATATACTTTCAAAGCACGTACTCAGTATATACTTTCTAGAATATATTTTCAAAGTACATACTAGGTATATTCTTAGACCATTTAGAAAAGACATACTAAAAAGAATATAAACAGAACGTTCTTAGTATATTCATAGAACATTGATGTTATGTGGGATTGATTCAAAAATCTATCAGAAAACTGTTATAATGAAAAACTTTCTGACAAAGCACAAGAACAGTAATCAGAACAAGTACCTATATACATTTTTTTTGGAAGGGACACTATATTTTGAGAAAATTATAACAAGAGCAATCGTTAAATAGGTTGAAGAAGAGGGGAAAATAAAGTAAAACGTGAACAGAAAAAGATACAGAAGAATAATTGAGAGAATAAGCAAAGTATGAAACATTTTTTTATTGTTACAAGTAAATAGTGTTATATCCAAACCATTGAAGAATTGAAGAAAAATGATATTATAAAAATAAAAAAGTAATAAATAAAATAAATATAAATTTAACACATGGTATCTAATCCTCAGTCAAAGATCCAAAAATTGTTTTTATTTGGAAGGTAATTTTTTTTTATTAAATAACAAAATTTTTAATATACCATTTGGCACTAGACTATAATGCATTAGCAAAGTCGCGACAGTTATAACGGTATTATAATATGGGATCTACCGAAGACTTGTTTTTTATTTTTTTGGAGTGTTAAACGGAATATCTGTATTTAGCAGATGCTCATGGGAATGGGCTAACCTTGGTTGATCGGACAACGGTTTTTTTGTGTACCTTCCTAATTAAAATAGTTTGCATTAATTATATTTCCTTTTTTTAATTCTACGCAGATAAAAGTTGATATGATGATGGTAAACAGTAAAAGTTAAATTATGAGTTATTTCAAAAACGTGTTATTGGCCTGAACCGTAATATTTTTTTATGTTCTACAGATTTTTATTAGTAACTATAAAACTGTACTTCTCTAATCGGAAGACCTAATTTCAAAGTATATACACTGACCTGTCAGTAAAATAATTATACTGGCTGTTTAGCCAAAGATATTTGTGAAATTCGAAAATAACGAGGCATTATTAAGTACATTATTATTGCAGTTAAGCATCATAGATATCAGAATATTGACTTGAATGAATGCTATGCGACAAGAATCGCTCTAGCATGTAGTTGTAGTAGGTGGTACAATAAGCATAAGGGATGCATTGAAGCCATGTTAAAACCCAGAGGGTTTAGTAAACAAACTAGGCCGAAGGTAGGGAAGCCTTAAGGGTGACACAATAGTAGTGGTCAATAATGATTGCCAAAAACTAGCATGTTTAATACTGATGAGTCAAAAACGAAAGAAAGAGTAGGGCTAGGGGATCCAAACATGTAGTACTTTAGATGATTCCAAAGTTTTACTTACAAATGTCTGCCCAAGAGTGCTAGAAAGAGGAACTTCAATGATCACCACATAGGTACATCAATCATGCCAACTTCCTGTGAGTGTAGAATACTTGGTTAACTGACTGGTCTTCTACATACTTCCAATGGTCCTTAGTCAATGCAAGGATTCGGCAAAATGGGACTGTTAAGTGAAATTAATAATCCCTACATTCTAGGTATGGTCTACAACTCTCCAAATTCCCGACAGCACATAGAACAATCATACAGCGTACTTATTGCACTTGACTAAATTATTTTAAGAGACTAAATAGTTGTGTCTATGTTAGGTATGTACCTATATCATAAAGACTTAATTAAATATTTACCGATATCAGTACCTGGGAGGTAAACTGAACTATGTCGTACTATTTATAGAGGCATGTTGGAGGTATATGACACTATGTCATGAAAAAATTGTTATCAGAACATAGAAATATGTTATCAAAACAAACAAGTCATGTTTATTAAAAAAAAGTTACAATAGTTAGATTATTAGTAAACAATACATACTTATTGTGATAATTATTGGGGCTACCTGCATTTCTTGTCGAAATATAATTAATATATGTAAATATGGAACACAAAAGTGTCAAAACAACATTCAGTCTGCCCTACTAAAAAGTTGACTAGAATGACTGCAGTTTACCTCCGAGGCACTGATTACCCATTAAATAATTTTCAAAACTTTGACTTTATAAATTTTATTGTACCTATTTTTTTAGTCTATTATGTTATTGTTTAAGCCTTGATTATATTATTATTAAACTCTTCACACAGTAGTCTGTGAAGAGTATTATAGGTTTACTTTGTCCTATGTCACGTTTTTTATCGGCACGATAAATCAAAAATTAAAAATGATATGAACTTAAAAATTATAAGCAAAAAACAAACTCTATAAGGGGACAAAGTCTATTGATTTTGAACAAAATCTGATTAAAAATAGGGGGTTAAGATGGGCTGATATTAAAAAAAATTCTAAATTAAAAACGAAAAACAATTAGCGATATCAACATAAAATTTTTAGCAAACATCAAGCTCCAGAAGAGGCCCTTTGATTTTGAAAAAAAAAAAACTGATTAAAAATGTGGGTTTAAGGAGGGTTAAAATTAAAAAAAAAAATAACAAATCAAAAATAAAAAACAAAATCAATATGAAATTTTTAGAAAAATCTGATGTGTCCAACACATGACTTTCCTATCTAGTTATTACAGGCTTTTTCCGGTTATTTTGTACAACCTATTGCAGCACCTCCATAAATGTTTAGAGGATAAAATAAATATATACATTTTCCACATACATCTACCTCGAAACATTTTTCTATAGATATTCATTGAAAACGAAAATACTGAAAAATTTAAATTTAGCACTTTTTCCTACAATTTTTCCATTACGGTCCATTTTAGAAAAATCATGTAAAAACAAAAATTATAGAGATCGATATCGCAAACAACTTTTACTTCAAAAATTTTCATAAAAATCAGAATTTTGCACATTTTGTCAAATTTTTCGAATACGGACCATTTCAGGAAATTTTTACATAAAGCAAAAATTATAGATAATAATATTAGAAGTAACTTTTATTTGAACAATTTTTTTCTCCAAACATTAATAACAGATATATTCCATAAAATATAAAAACGGCCTCCCATAAAGTACCCCCCCAGATGTTCCGACTTTGTTCAAAATCTAATCTTTTCACGTCAGGCCGAAATAAAACTTACGTTTAAAATTTAATGTTTTTTTTCTTCATCCGTTTTTGAGTTTTCTTCAAATTTCGAAATTTACACATTTTCTCAAATATCTCGAATACCGTCTATTTTAGAGAAAAAATATATATAGGACACAAATTATAGAGAATTATATTACAAACAACTTTTGTTTAAACAATTTTTATAAAAAAATATTTTTTTACATTTATACACACACACACACACACACACACACACACACACACACACACACACACACACACACACACACACACACACACACACACACACACACACACACACACACACACACACACACACACACACACACACACACACACACACACACACACACACACACACACACACACACACACACACACACACACACACACACACACACACACACACACACACACACACACACACACACACACACACACACACACACACACACACACACACACACACACACACACACACACACACACACACACACACACACACACACACACACACACACACACACACACACACACACACACACACACACACACACACACACACACACACACACACACACACACACACACACACACACACACACACACACACACACACACACACACACACACACACACACACACACACACACACACACACACACACACACACACACACACACACACACACACACACACACACACACACACACACACACACACACACACACACACACACACACACACACACACACACACACACACACACACACACACACACACACACACACACACACACACACACACACACACACACACACACACACACACACACACACACACACACACACACACACACACACACACACACACACACACACACACACACACACACACACACACACACACACACACACACACACACACACACACACACACACACACACACACACACACACACACACAGACATCATCGCGAAAATAGTCAAATCGGATTCAGGGGACCTCAAAACGTAAAAATCCATCAAAAACTCGAAGTCGAAAAAAATTATGATTCCTATTCGCTCCGTGCGCGACAGCAGCGCCAATTCGTTTTGATACTAATGGACTATTTCTGCATACACTGACAAATGCAACTTTTAATAGAATTCGTAATTAAAAAGTATATATGGCAGTTTTAATAAAAGTATATGGATTTGTAAAACAAGTAAAACATTAATTTATTACTATTATATATTTTTATCGCTTAAATTAAAGAAAATTATGTATAATCGATAAAAATGAATAATAAAATATAGGCAGGCAACAGTATTTACTGGAAATTGTATGAGAAGTTGCCTAAGTCTAATAAGTTTTCATTGAAGAATTACTCTAATCTGTCAAAATAAAAAAATTCCATTTAATAATAGCGTGAAGTTAAAATGTATAAAAAAAGGATCATTACTTATATTTTCATTTTTGTTCGAAAGAAAACATAGAATGAATGATTAAAACTGATTTCCCATCAGTAAGTTACAAAATTGCGGGTCCAACCACATATAATAATCAAAGGCAGAAATCTTGAAATCTAGTCCTTGCTGAATGAACATTTAAGAATAAGGGATATTAAAGAACATGGTAAAATGATAATTTATTGTTAATTTAAAACCTTTCAAGTTTCTGATGTCTACTATTTGCAGCATTACGGTTATTATTACAAAAATAAAGGTAATTTTTCTTCTTATTGTATATCTATCCATTTATTTCTTTGATTTAATTTCCACTTTGCTACTGAAATTTTTTATATAAGTTTCACTGTTTTTTTTGCTAGTATTTGTTCAATTTTCAAAACAGCAACTCCGGTTGCTTAATGTATTGTTTTTACCTACTTTTTTTTGAAAAAAGTAAAATGTATACGTGTATTTGATATGCCAAAATTTCAAAATATCCCCCTAAAATGCACGAATTATCCGCAGCTAGCGCTAGTATCGCTTTTGCTTCCCTTTCCATGACTTCGCACGGAGCGAATACTTTCCTTATATCTGTATACAGATAGGAAAGTAAAAAATGTATGACATTGGATTTTGCACGAGAAAAGTTAATGAATTTCCAGAATTTTTGCAATTAGAGCGGAATAATTTTGAAAGTCTGTGGTCAGAACAAGAGAACTGTGTAAATGACGATGTATCCAAACCCAATTGGAGGAAACGAATTACAAATATTAAGAATGATAAAAAGACGTCTTATTCACGACTTTTTTTGAAATTTTTGACACCATAATTATTCAACTTAAAAACAGATTTTCTGACTTAAAGCATCTAGAATGTCTGGCACTAAATGAGTTTGACACTTTCAAAAATTATGCAAAAAAATTTCCAGATAGCGTCTTTCACCAACTTTGACACGTAAAGTTAAAAACAGAATTGACAGTTCTTTATAATAATCCAGATCACGTTCAAAAAAATTTGCAAGAATTTTAATAATATTTAAAATCTTCAGAGCTTGATAATGCGTTTCCGGAAGCTTTTAAATTGGGAAACTTATTTTTAACAATTCCAGCCACAAGTGCATCCGTTGAAAGAAGTTTTTCAGCAATAAAGCGGATTAAGACATGCCAAAGAAATACTAAATTGCAAGATCGAATGTAATCAGTTTCTTTAATTTCCATTGAAAAATGCTTTTTAAATGGATTAATAACAAAATCCTCTTTCTACGATTCTGTTATTAACATTTTTGCAAATAAAGGAAATCGCCGAATTGACTTAAAATATAAACAATTGTTTTCAAAATATGTTTTTCCCGTTTGTGTTATTTTTGTAGTAGAATTATATGTTCAGTTTTTTTTTATTGTTTGTTGTTTTATATATTATTATATAGGGGATAGTGGGGATCCTTGGGCAGGTGGGAGGCCTGGGCATTTGTGAATAAAATCATACGCAAAACATTAGACACGCCCCTGTCGTGGTAGCCGAATAGTATTGGCCTTGCTTCTTCCAGCGAACGTCACAGTGCAGCGGTGTCAGTTATCCAGACACGACAAAAACCAGTTTTATGTTTATTTACTTGAAAACAAACAATTTTATCGGTGATTATTGTACTTGTAAGGTCCTTAAATCAATGTAAGTATGCTTTCTTTTTTTTAATCCGTATATATCGCTTTCTTGTGCATGCAATACTGTATTATTTGGTGGTTAAAAGTATTTGTTTAGTGTAGTACTTTGCAATTGAATTTTAATGGCGCCGGCGGGATGCATGGACACCGAACGGTGCGGGAACATTGGGCATGCCCATCCATCCCTACCTTACAGTATTTTTTTTTATTTTCAGAAAAATATGCCGTTTTGCTACAAGAAAAAAACAAACCGCATTGAAATACCACGTGACATAATCGAAAGAGCTATCGACGAAGTCCGCATGGGAGCAAAGATTCAGCCAACTGCGATAAAGTATGAGATCCCCAGATCTTCCCTTCAACGTTACTTAAAGTTAGAGCGACCTTTGAAAAACACAGACGACAAATATATAACGAGACAGATATTCACTACTGATGAAGAAAAAGCACTTCGTGAATATTTAATTAGATGTTCCCAATTACATTACGGCTTGACTAAATTAAACTGTAGAAAGTTTGCATACGAATATGCAGTTGCTAATGGAAAAGTTATTCCTGAAAATTGGAAGCAGCATAAATATGCATCAAAAGACTGGATCAGGGGCTTTATGATTCGAAACAAAACTTTATCTTTGCGCACTCCTGAGGCGACTAGTTTGTCACGAGCCACCAGCTTCAACCGGAAAAACGTAATGGAATTTTTTGACAATTACAGAATGATATTGGATCGCTATAAATTTGGACCACAAGCAATATATAATATAGACGAAACTGGATTAACGACAGTGCAATCTACGCAGAAAGTTTTAGCAGTGAAGGGTTGCAAGCAAGTAGGACAAATGACATCTGCCGAAAGGGGCACCTTAGTTACCCTGTGCTGCACGATTAATGCTATTGGAAATTCTATACCGCCATTTTACATATTCCCTCGAGTGAATTTTAAGCAATATATGCTGAGTGGTGCCCCGGTTGGATCCGATGGTGCAGCTTATACATCTGGGTGGATGACTGCACAAAATTTCGTTTTATACCTGAAACATTTCATTAAATATGTTAAGCCGTCAAAGACTTCACCTGTAGCCATTGTACTTGACAATCATGAAAGCCACATATCAATAGAAGCGTTAGACTTGTGCAAAGAAAACGGCATAGTGATGCTAACCTTCCCGCCTCACTGTAGCCACAGGCTACAGCCTTTGGACTTAACGGTGTTCGGACCGCTTAACAGATATTACAACGTTGCTTTAACAGATTGGCTTTCTATGAATCCATCAAAAACTTGCACTATTTATGAAATAGCAAAATTATCTGCACTGGCCATACCTCAGGCTTTTACTCCCAAAAATATTCAACACGGATTCGAGAAAAGTGGCATTTGGCCTTTCAACTCTAATGTTTTTACAGACAACGATTTTCTTAGTTCCTATGTCACGGACAGGCCCATGTTGATAGAACAAGAGGAAGACGTTGTCGCGACTTCAGTTCAAGAACAACCAATGACTAGTACTACTGATCCGCATTTTCCCGTAACTGCTAGTGAAGAAAATAAGCCTTCTACTTCCGCATCTGCCTTATTAGAGCCAGCTCAGGAACGGCTAACTAATACACCAACCAATGAATACTTCTTGACTCCCGAAACTGTGAGACCATATCCTAAGGCACAGCCAAGGAAAAATGTTAAGACTAAAAGGAAGAAAGCGAAATCTAGGATCATGACAGACACACCAGAAAAACTTTTAATAGAGCAGCAAGCAGCTGAAAAAAAACGTAAATTACCGGTGAAAAAAATTCCAAAACTGTCAAATGAATTGCAGTTCCCTAAGAAAGAAAGAAATATTAAGCGAAAGGAAAGTACATCGAACGAAAGTTTAAATGGCGAAAGTTTCTCGTCGGGCTCCTCATCAGAATGGAACGAATTTGAAGAAGAAAGTGAAAAGGAAGTGGATGCAAATGACGTCATATGTCTTGATCGTAGTTTCCATATAGGAGACTACGTCTTAGTCCAGTTTCCAATTAAGAAAACCAGTGTCCATTATGTAGGAAAAATCGAGGAATTCGAAAACAACGATTTTACAATAAATTTCATGAGACTAACAAAATTAAAAAACACATTCTGCTACCCTGATATAAAGGATGTATCATTGGTCACCCGAAATGATATAATCACAAAGTTACCCACACCCACTATTTCGACAAGAAGAGGAAGCTTTAAGTATCTGTTTGATAAACCACTATGGGTTATTGAAAATTTGAAATAGGTCGTTCTCTCACGAAAATACAAAAGTTAGTTGTTTTTTTATGTATATGTGTACCAAATATTATCAATAAAAATAGTTTGTAAAATTATTTATTTGTTGGTTATTTAATGTCCAAGGCTCCCTACCACAGTGCCCACAGATCCCTCTGGTAGGGATGCTTGGGCACTATTGCAAGGACTTAAAAAAGTAACATTTTTTCAAAAAATTTAAAGAATAGGATTTCTAACACAATGCCCGAGGCTTAAGATAAGTCATCTATAATTGGTGATATAAATAAATTAGAGCTAGATTGAGCTGAATTTACTGTACCGGCAATAAACTGAAAAAGTGCTCAAGGATCCCCACTTTCCCCTATATTGTTTGGGAGTATTTTTATTTTATCCCACAGACTTGGATTAGTCATAGCATAAGACGATGAGCTATATCAATTACTTTAAATAATTTTAAAAAAGTTTAAATAAAATACTTAAAATTAGCAAAAACCTATATATGGGAGGTTCAAAATGAAATTTTTTTTTTTTAAATAAGATTTTTCACATCTGGTTTTGGTAACACTTTAGAAAAAATCACGCGTCGCCACTGGTAACAGGTGTTGTTTTGTGCAAAACAAGAAAATGGCTATAACTATTTCCTATTTCATTTTCTACCTAATTTAGTTTTTCATTGTGTATAAATAAATTAACGAAATTTTTAACTTGCTTTAGTTTCCTTCAACAGACTCAATTTTTTTATTTTGAACACACCGTTAACACCCCAAGTAAGTTGATTACTCGTCTCTAGAATGTAATTGATATCAATAATCGGTATAGAGAATGACACTATAGTTTCCCAAAAATGTGATTTAAAAAAATTAACTGATACACTGTATACAATACAACGACTGTATTATGTAAACTAGGACACCGTGACAATACTTGTTCTCATAGTACTCAGATACAAGTAATAATCCTTAAAACTTTAAAAAAAATTGCTTTTAATAATGCCAAAGAAATTACTTTTTATTTTCATAATTTCTTCAGTAGCTTGTTTTATATCTCCTATACATAATTCATGTAAACTTGCTATAAGACAGCTATTACATACGGTTCAACATTCAACATACAAGTATACCCGTTATTTCTTGATACAAAATAGAACAATACAGTACATAAAATCATTTTAACAGCATACAATCAAACAAATTGATATTTATTATTCAAGAGATGGTGTGCTCTTAGCAAAAACTGAAGATTTATAAAGTATGGAGGTTCTTCGAACCTAGCGGTATTGGGAACAGACCAAAACTCCCACTGTACAACTTTTTGACCTTGTAAGGCCAAATCGGTTGCACACTTTACCCAGTCATTGACCATCTTCAGTAGCGGACGTGCTTTTATTACGAAATTTTGAAATAGAATAATTAATTGTATGCTAATAAAATTAATAAAAATATTATCTAAATAAAAAGTCTATGTAAAAAATATGATAGATTTTTGGGGAAGGAATGGTCTTTACCTATAAACAAGGCAAAAATTGGAATAAAATTCATGATTAATTTTAAATCTTTTGTGTCCCAAAAAGTTTTATACAAACGGGAATTATTTTTGATAAAAACTTCTGCATCACTCGGGAACCCATAATCAATCCATCCAAATTCTCTAACTCAAAAAAATCTGATCTGTGGTTAAACTTATTAATATAATAAACGCTGTATTTCCACTAGAGGAGGTACCCAGCATCTGGAAAGTCGCTGAAATTATAATGATACCCAAACCTGGAAAACCACCAAAAGTCCTATATCTCTGTTACCAGTGCTGTCTAAACTTTTTGAAAAACTTTTACCAAAAAGAAACCCATGATAGATAGTAAATAGTAGTTTGTGCAACAAGAGTGGATATGATGGCCATATCGCACGAAGACGAAATTTGAGCTCAATTATCTGAGTGCGATGTAGACAGTCCACTCGAGTTGTACATAATATTTTTTCTACGACCCACTGACGAAAATTTACAAATAAAAAAATATTTTAGGTTATTAAGACAAAATAACTAATTTTAAAATGAATTATGACTTTTAATAATTTTTAAAATAAAATAAACAAAAAGTTTATTTTATTTTCCCCATCCGAGAATCGAAGTCTTCAGTGTGAAAGGCAAGAACGCTAACCACAGGACCATCTATTCTTTTATTTTTGTTGCTTTAAAACTCGTAATTAAATTGACTTCATATAGTTTTATTTAAATTAACATATTATTTATAATTATAGACGAAATAAAAACAAAAATGCTATTATTTATCGATTCTACACAAGAATAACCCGATATAAAGAATATCGGGTAGACAGTGATAGCCGTCATACAGGGGGAGCTGCCATATATGTGCTAAATACAATTAAAGTGACAAATATTACTAAATGTTTTGAAAATAAAAAATATTGGTTAATTTCACTGCAGATTACTTACAATAATCAAGAATTCTTAGTCATTTCTTTATATAGATCTCCAAATAGCAATTATGTTGAGTTTTTAAATTTTTCTGAAATTTGGTGCTATGAAAATATATGTGATACTAAGCTAAACGTAATTTTAAGTGGGGATTTTAATATAGATGTTTTAATAAATTTTATTTACAGTGGGCGTTTAAAAAATTTTATGATTGATACCTATTGGTTTCGAAAATATCGTAACTGACTATACTCATCCAACAAATAATGGAGGGAGTCTTATTGATCTAGTAAATTGTGATTTAGTACACAAGTTTTAAAAACACCTAAAATTAGCTCCTACTACATCATAACTGTAAAAATAGCGAATTTAAAAAGTAAATTAGAACCTGTAATTATCCAGAGTAGGAGGCGTTATATTAATTACAAGGCTATCTGTAATAAGCTTCAAATGATTAACTGGAACTACTTGGAAACTGACATTGTAGTAAAATATCGGCATTTTACTAATAATTTTATACAAATACTAAATTAAATGGCTCCTAAAAAAATGGTTAAGATATTTTTAATTTATAAAGAGTGATGGAAAGATATCATAAAAAATACTTTGTTGGACAGAGATAATTGGTTCAAAAAATAAAGCCTATAAACAAAGGAGAAACACTGCTGTAAGAGTTTTAAGAACTGAAAAAAGAAAATATTATGAAAGTAAAATTGATCGTAACAAGGGCAATGCTGTTGAAATGTGGAAAGTATTAAAAACTTTGTTGCCAAATAATTCTTTGCATGACGATTTTTTAGAAATTGAGATAGATAATCCAAAAATGGTTGATAAAATTGAGGATATACCAAATCAATTGAACACATTTTTGTTAGTAGTATCGGTACAATAATTGATAATATTGATCAGAGTGGCCCAACATTTCCCATAAATATTAAAAATAAGGTAATTCCATGTTTTTCTAACTTTCGGTTAATTGATTATGATTCTCTCAAAAGAATTATTTTTTATTGCCAAATAAAAGTAGTGCAGATGGCATTAGCTTGAACTTGGTAAAAAATACATTTAACAGCATTGCTAATCCTCTAATTAGTATTATTAATAGCTCATTAGAGATAGGTAAAGTACCACAAGATATTAAAGTTTCTACAATTATACCAATACCCAAGGTTTCAAACCCTAAAAATGCTCAGCAGTTACGTCCTATAAATATGCTTAGCTGTATTGATAAATTTCTCGAAAAGGTTGTTTATGAACAGATTATGGATTATATTGAAGAACACAAGTTAATTAGTAAAATTCAATCAGGATTTCGTAGCAAGCATGGATGTGAGACTGCACTACAGTGTGTACTGGATGATTGGAGGGGGGAGATTGATAAAAACAATTTTATTATAGCTGTATTCTTGGACCTTCAACGTGCTTTTGAAACAATAGATCGACTTCGACTAATTAAAAAACTTGAAAGTATAGGAATCAGAGGGACAGTTTTAAATTGAATCATTGATTACCTCACAAATGGAAAACAGAAGGTAAAAATAAAAACAATATTTCTGATGAAGTGGTCAATGAATATGGTGTACCTCAAGGGAGTGTCTTGGGACCCTTATTGTTTCTAATATATGTAGAAGACAAATCGAATGTTTATTGCATTTATTTGCAGATGACACACTTCTATTTTACTCATCAAATAGCATTAAACAAGCGGTGACAGTTGTAAATAAAAGTTTATGTGTGTTTATGTACAAAGCTTGACATTGATTTTTGTGTAAAAATAGCTATTTGTGTATTAAGAGCTAATAGAGCTACTTAAGATAAAAAGTTTCCATGCGACGTGCAGCGGAGTGCAGCATTTTATCGTAAGCGGCAAATAGCTTTCCGCTTGAATTACACACAAGATTTTTTCTACGATCACACGATATTAAAAGTTTTATTTTACCGAATTGAAATTTTACTACGTTAATTTGGCAGACACTGCTAACTTGACTAGCAAACGAAAAGTATGTTATGTGTATATTGTGTTGCCTGCTTACTATAGGATTAATTTTATGATATGCATAAAAAATATGTGTTAGTAAGTACATCTTAAAAATAACTTGCAAGATCATTGGTTAGAATATTCAAATCGGAAATTAATGGCTCATACACGGTTTTAAGTGTTAAAAACAGGGTAATTTATTTTTAATATTTCAATTATCATTTAAATATTAAGGAAAATGAGTTTGAGTATTAATGTTCAACTAAAAGATTCAGATTAGTCTACATTTTCTTTTAATATACCGAATAGCTTTATATTAACAACTTTTCTAATGAAAATAGGCGTCCGCCTATATGCGGTAATAATGTCAAACTAGGACAATTCATGGAAAACGGCAACTTTCCAGTTATATTTGAATCTACAAAAGCCTACTTTGAATAGTGATCGTAGAAAAAATATTATATGAAACTTTACCTACCGTTTTTCGGTTTTTATTGTAAACTTAATCATTTTCACAATTTGTCACACATGTCAAATAAAATAATATATTTTTTAAATACTTTTTATTGCAAAATAAACCAAGTGAACTAAAATGTTTATTTTATAAGATCAGTCCCACTACAATATATGACATTACGCAAATACAAACTAGAATGAAGATATATATGTCGCAGGCTTATTATAAAATCAGTCTTATTATAATACGTCTAGGCTTTTACAATACGACTAGGCATATCATAAAACTACTCAAATAATTAAGAATCTCACAATTTGACTAATAATTTCAGGCGTATTATAATAAGCCTGCCGCTTGTTAGTCTTATTGTTAAATTGAACTGACGCGCATGTGTTTTAGAATCCGACTAGATTTAATTCGTCGTATTATAATACGACTGACGATGTGCCAGGCGAATTGCAATCATCATTGTTGTTGAGTTGATTTTGAATGTTCTAATTTTTTTGTGCAAAATATTAATTACATTTAAAATGAGGGATTCAAAAAAGTGTTCTTGCAAGCCAAGTAAGACACAGTGTCATACCAATAAATATTTATGATTTAAAGGTCGATTGAAATGTACTAGCAAATGTCATAAAAGCGGACCATGCTGTAATAAATAATCCTAATTCATTATTTGTCTGTGTGTGTGTGTGTGTGTGTGTGTGCGTGTGCGTGTGCGTGTGCGTGTGCGTGTGCGTGTGCGTGTGCGTGCGTGTGTGTGTGTGTGTGTGTGTGTGTGTGTGTGTGTGTGTGTGTGTGTGTCTGTGTGTGTGTGTGTGTCTGTGTGTCGCATAACTCATGAACCGATACACAGAAAAACACCAAATTTTAAACTTAAGCTTTGTTCTAGCGTCCAATGAACTGATTAGATTTTGAGCAGAGTCGGAACATCTGGGGGGGTACTTTATGGGAGGCCGTTTTTATATTTTATGGAATATATCTGTTATTTATGTTTGGAGAAAAAAATTGTTCAAATAAAAGTTATTTCTAATATTATTATCTATAATTTTTGTTCTATGTCAAAATTTCCTGAAATGGTCCGCATTCGAGAAATTTGACAAAATGTGCAAAATTCTGATTTTTATAAAAATTGTTGAACTAAAAGTTGTTTGCGATATCGATCTCTATAATTTTTGTTTATACATGATTTTTCTAAAATGGACCGTAATGGGAAAATTGTAGGAAACGTGCTAAATTTAAATTTTTCAGTATTTTCGTTTTCAATGAATATATGTAGATAAATGTTTTGAGGTAGATGTATGTGGAAAATATATATATTTAGTTTATCCTCTAAACATTTATAGAGGTGCTGCAATAGGTTGTACAAAATAACCGGAAAAAGCCTATAATAACTAGATAGGAAAGTCATGTGTTGGACACATCAGATTTTTTTCTGTAAAATATGAAACAAAATTTCTGATTTTGGTAGAATAATCTCAAATAAGTTTAAAAAGAAATTAAAATTAAATTCTTGAAAGGTAATGTAAAAGCCTTTCGAACAAATTCGTGTCTCTTCATCCCATATTTATATATATATTTTAAAGGTTATTGGTTAATTATTTTGAATAACTCATAAACTAGAGAACAACTTTATTCTAGAATATCAGGTTACAAAATAAGAACATGAGATCAACGTACATTAGGTTTTTATAATAATGCGTTGGAAAAATACTAAGATATAAAAGATAAAGGGGTCTATTCTGTAACAATTCTTTTATATTTAACGGCCTTTAAAAATATTTTCTTCTTTATTTCTGTCATTATTTAAACGGATCTTTAAAATACATTAGAATACTATCTTAAAGAAATCTGTTTAAATAATGACAGAAGTAAATTAACGAATACAAATATACTTTTAAAGGCCGCCAATATTTTTAAAGGCCGTTAAATATAAAGGAATTTTTACAGAATAGACCCCAATTGCCGGTAAAAATACGAGTTACCCAGCTAGCACAAAAACATCCCATCTACGTCAATAAGCTGCAATTTTAGGATCTTTAAGCTCACATGCGATGTACTTTTAATGTAACCAAATTATCTATACAACCTCCGAATGTCCGCTACGGCAAGACTTTTATAGCACATCTCGTAGAGGGTTCGGAAAACATTACACTAGCACTTTTACGGTACTGTCCCCGAAAGTTGCTCTGAAACGTTTTATAGATGTTATAATGTGAATTCATTCTACAGCTAATTCTAGTGTAATTTGATATATAAGGTTGGCCATATGAAAATTTAAAATAACTAGATATCTAATTAATAAGTTCTGTGGTTCTTGATGAGAATAGGAAGAAAAAGAAGACTTTAAAATTTGACCTTTAACTACTCATATTTACAACTCGATTTTAAAAATATGTCAATTTATGATTTAAAATAAATTATTTTGAAGAAGAGAAGTAATTTTGTTTTTATTCCTATATAGCAAATATAAAATCTTTTAACACATAACACGGTATTATTGATAGTATTTTAGAAAAATATTGATAAAACTAGAATGCTTATCCCCTACCCAAGAAGCTGCTGGGCAGCACTTTTATAGGGTATATTTACAAGTGCAGAAATGGCTTGGAAACGAACTGCCACCAGAGGAATGGGGATGGAAACGTGCAGAAGATGTACTGCTACCGGTGCAGACCACAAGGGACCCGGCCCCCCCGGAACTCTTGCGAGAAGAATTGTTCATGTTTGAAAGCCGGACTGAAATGCTCGCCTGTTTGTGGTTCGTGTCAGTCGACACAGTGTTTTAATTATAACAAAAATGAAGGTATTTTCCCGGAAGAATTAGAGATCGATCGAGACCCAGAAGGGGTTGAAGGGGAGGAGGATGAAATAGCTGTCGAGACAGCAACACAGGGGTTGGAAAAACAGGGGAAAGGGACGCGTGGAGGAGGGGAAGGAATAGAGCAAGAGCAAGACGATGAAGAGTATGATTTTGATGACATTGAATGGTTTAACGTATGATAAATTATAAGCATTGCTATGTATTTCGTATTTTCAACATGTTTTTCATAATAAAAGAAATTTTTCAGAAACTTTCTTATTTTTCTGAAATCCTGGACCTATGTTGTTCCGACAGAAGTTGGCGAAAATTTTGCAAAAGACGCAGAATATATAAAGGGTCTTCTCGGGTCAATATTCATCACACTCTAAAACTAGTAACCCACTAGTAGGCAAAGCGCCGGGATTTGAGACTGCCTCATGAAAAAAATTTTTTTTGCACTTTTCTATAAAATTTTGCAACGCAAATTACACAGAACATTCGGTAATATAGATGAGATACCCCAAGCGCTACTTTACAATAATTATCGAAAGATCGATTGGTGCCCGGATTTCCATTCATTGGCCCCATAATTTAGTGAGCAGAGGTATGCCGCTAGCGCCATCTACAATTCAGATAGCAGACATACTGGAGGTTGTATAATTTATTTAAGGGAAAACGTAAACTATTCAGTTATACAAAAAGTGTCGGTCTCTTTAAACTATTGGGTACTATTACTTAAAATACAACAAGGTAATAAGTCAGCTATAATTGGAACTGTTTATCGATCCCCACATGGCAATTGTAATGATTTTTGGCTGTTTTTTGATGACTTACTACAGAGAGATCTTGTAAATACTAATGATACGATTATATTTGGAGACTTCAACATAGAATTTAGATCTGATGTGGGTATAGTCAACAAGTTCAAAAATACTATACAGGCTTCGGGATTTAAACAAATTGTCAAAAAACCAACAAGAATATCAAAAACTTCGTCTTCCTTGATTAATTGGATAATAACAAATAATTTCTCGCTAATTGAACTTCCACGAGAATTTCCAGTAATGTCAGATCATGAAATGATAGGTGTAGAATTAAAGGGATGGTGTATAGATCGGAAAAAGGAAATGACTTGTGTACGTAAAATAAATAAGGAAAAATCAAGAAAATTATAGAGGATCTAATAGAAGCATCATGGAATACGACCTCAACAGATACCGATGTTTTATACAGGAACTTTATCAATAATATCACAAAGTCTATAGAAAATATTGCCCCATTAGAAATAATGGTGAGTAACAGTAAACCATGGGTAAATAATAAAATAAAACAAGCACAAAAAGTTCGTGATGAAGCATATAGGAAATTTACCATAACAAAAATTGAAGAAGATTGGAAATTATATAAAACTAAAAGAAATAAGGTAACGACCATAGTCAGACAAGAGAAGAAGACATATTTTGAGGACAAAATAGATAAATCTAAAAATGATGGAAAAGAAATGTGGAGAACTATAAAACAATTTCTAGGTCAAAATAAAAAAAGTTAGATGTTGAAAAAATTATTTTTAGTGAACATAATAGTACTGTGGAAGAGAACTTTAATAATTTTTACAAAAACAGTATCCAGGAAATCGCAAACAGCATTGAAGATAAGAGGATTTCACCCATGGAGGACGTCAATATCAAAAGTGAGTTTGGTGCTTTTAAAAAAATAAGTTTTAATCAATTAACAAAAATAGTGAACAATCTTAAAAATAAAAGTTCAGGTGACGCATGTTTAAGTATTGCACTATTGAAGGGGTTATTTTGTGTTATCGGGTACCCTCTTTTTAATCTGGTAAATACGGTCCTTGTAAAGGGTACGTTTCCTAGTGATTTAAAAGTTAGTGTAATTGTGCCAATAGCCAAAATATCATGTCCAACAAGACCAGAAGATTGTAGGCTTATAAATTTATTACCTTCTGCAGATAAGATCATTGAAATTGTAGTAAGAGATTAGCTCAAGTCGTATTTTGAAGACAATAATATTTTGTATGAGGGACAGTCAGGGTTTAGAGACCAACATTATTGTGAAACAGCACTCCAATTTGTTTGTGCAAAATGGAGAAATTATATGAATGAAAATAATATTATTGTTAGTGTTTTTATTGACCTTAAAAGGGCTTTTGAAACAATAAATAGAATTTTTTTATTAAAAAAGTTGCAAAATTACGGTGTAAATTCGGTAGCATTAAATTTAATTAGGGAGTATTTGTCTAATAGGTATCATAAGACTAAAATAGGAAATAATATATCTAGTGAAACAGAAAGCCACTACGGGATACCGCAAGGAAGTGTGTTGGGTCCACTTTTATTTATTATTTATGTAAATGACATTCATAAACGATTAAAAAGATCATTTATTAGCCTTTTCGCGGACGACACGCTCATTTCAGTATCTGGTAGAGATTTTCAGGAAATAATTCAAATATTAAATGAAGAATTGTCTATTTTGTATGACTGGCTGTGTGTAAATAAGCTTAAATTAAATACTGCAGAAACAAAATATATGATCCTAGGATCAAAAGCACAATGCAGACAACTTAATTCGCATGATCAAGTAGTAGAAATAGGTGGTAAATCAATTGAACAAGTACTGGAAAATCATTTATTAACCAACAATTAACTTTTAATAATCATGCCAATTACTTATGTAAAAAATTAGGAAAAAAAATTGGTTTTTTTAGAAGGATTTCATGTAACTTGTCGCAATGGTCAAAATCTCTGATTTATAATACAATAATACGCCCACATTTTAATTATTGTAATGAATTACTATTATCAGCTACTAAAGAAAAAATCAACAGATTGCAACTGTTACAAAATAAATGTTAAAGGATAATATTAAATTGTAATATTTACACTTCGGTCAGGGAAATGCATGAACAGCTGAATGTCTATACAGTTGAGCAAAGCATTAAAATGTCGAATTTAATACTAATATATAAGATGATACATCACAAAACTCCGAAATACCTTAGTACACTACTTGTAAAAAGATCTGAACTTCATTTACGTCCACTCAGATCAATGGACAATTTTAATATTGATTTCACAAAAAAATCTTTTTTGATGGGCTCATTATTGCAGGAAGGGATTCGTTTTTTTAATGCGTTGCCTAAAAATATAAAAGATGTCCCAACTCTAGGTAGTTTTAAAAATATGATTAGTAATTATCTAGGTTTAGGTAACCTATAGTTTTAAGTTTAAATTGTAAATATTTGTTTATAACTAGCTGAAAGCTAAATAAAGAATTTACTTACTTACTTACTTACTAATTGGTCTCCAAAGTCCAAAACATGAAAATCAATATATTCCCAACTCCCTCGAGCGGAAATTCAGTGAGAAACTAACATTTCTATTCAGTGAAAAATTCGGGCTTTTTCGAAGGCCGTTTTTGTAAAAAATATTCGTCTTACGAAAAAAATGGTAGGGACCATTTTTGTAGATAATGATACGATCTTCATTTTTATTTAAATAAAAATTGTCTAATTTGGCAGATATTAGCGGGAAACCATTTTTTTGGACTTTAGGGGTGAGCCCTTTCCGACCCAGCATTATTGGTAAAAGTTTTCGCCCTTGAAAGCAACCGTCAAGACCTAAGAATTGAGCCACAAAGGAAATCTGGACCGACTTAATGACAGCTTTGCATATTTTCAGGTCTTCAGTTACTGGACTAAATTTATTTTTGGTCCCAATAAAAATTTAAACATAGGTTATCAAAGAGGAAAATACATATAGAACTTCATAATCTGAAAACGTCATCAAACATTATTAATGGTAAATCTTCAAACAATAATTAGGTTCTTAAACAAATTTCTTGTTTCTGTTTGGCATAGACTTTTTTGCCTTCTTCGGTTGCCTCTGTCACTTTTCTTTTAGTACTTTCGAGGAGAATTTCACTCTACGGAAAGCAGGAGAACCATCAATTGGTTGGTAACATTTTGATATTTTGGGTCTGGTAAGAGTTTAGTCTTGTTAAACTTTCTTCTTACGTAGCTGTAACCTTTTGGAGAATAAAAATTGAATGTTAAAACAAAAGCTCTCGATTGATAATTATATTAGTGAAGGCCGAAAATTTTAAAAAATTCTTGGAATCGTTGTTAACAGAAACCTGTAAAAAATATTATTTTATTCCAAAAATATAAGATATCACATAATGCACAATCATATAATATCATTGTGCTAAAACAGTAGGTAGGTACTGGGACAATTCAAAAAAAGAAATTTCGAGAAAATCAACTTGTAATGACATCATTAAACTTAACTTTTTTTATTGCTTAAATTATTAATAATGTCATTTTGTGTGATTCGTTATGATTTGTATATTATATATTATAAAAACTTATCGTCAATGTTATTAGGTGCCGACTTTTCTTTAATAATTATTTGTAAAATGTCCTTGTTCTAGTAAAAACTCATTTCTAGAAGTTTTCTGGATTTCTTCTTTATCGTATAATTGAATTGATTAATTGTATCTTTAATTAAAGGCATATCTCTTTTTTGTTAAAACAGTATTTGTATTGTTCTATACTTTTTAGATAATTAGAGAAAACATTAGACCTTAAAATATCCTATTTCACTAACAAAATGAATCTTACATCAAAGGGAAAAAGACATTTTAGGATGTCCTATTAGGTATTAACTTAAAAACTAATTATCATGTATTATATTGCAACTGTGCTCAAATAAATGAATATTTTTATACCTGACTATAGCAACAGAAATACATTTTTTAGATCATAATGATCTGAATAACTCAAAATAGTCAAAATCCACATTACTTAAGCTGTTCTAGTATTGTTTTAGCATAGCGATGTAAACACCAATAATGAACATTCATTGTTTTTTGGGACGTTTTTAAGTAAATAAAAAATACATGAATAGTGTGATAGTCTTGTTTAGTTTGATACTCCATAATATAGTTTATTATTAGTGATTTAGAAGCAAATTACGTTCTATTTATAGAATTAAAAATCTGATGTGTCCAACACATGACTTTCCTATCTAGTTATTATAGGCTTTTTCCGGTTATTTTGTACAACCTATTGCAGCATCTCTATAAATGTTTAGAGGATAAACTAAATATATACATTGTCCACATACATCTACCTCGAAACATTTTTCTATAGATAATCATGGAAAACGAAAATACTGAAAAATTTTAATTTCCTACAATTTTTTCATTACGGTCTATTTTAGAAAAATCATGTATAAATAAAAATTATAGAGATCGATATCGCAAACAACTTTTATTTCAAAAACTTTCATAATAAAAATCAGAATTTTGTACATTTTGTCAAATTTCTCGAATACGGACCATTTCAGGAAATTTTTACATTAAACAAAAATTATAGATAATAATATTAGAAGTAACTTTTATTTGAACAATTTTCTTCTCCAAACATAAATAACAGATATATTCCATAAAATATAAAAACGGCCTCCCATAAAGTACCCCCCCAGATGTTCCGACTTTGTCCAAAATCTAATCATTTTAAGTCAGGCCGAAATAAACCTTAAGTTTAAAATTTAATGTTTTTTTCTTTATCCGTTTTTGAGTTTTCTTCAAAATTCGAAATTTACACATTTTCTCAAATATCTCGAATACGGTCCATTTTAGAGAAATTATGTAAAGAATAAAATTTATAGAGAATTATATTACAAACAACTTTTATTTGAACAATTTTTATAAAAAATTATTTTTTTTTACATTTTGTCAAATTTCTCGAATACGGACCATTTTAGGAAAATTTTGCATAAAACAAAAATTATAGATAATTATATTAGAAGTAACTTTTATTTAAAGAATTTTCTTCTCCAAACGTAAATAACAGATATATTCCATAAAATATAAAAATGACCACCAATAAAGTACCCCCCAAATGTTCCGACTCTGTCCAAAATCTAATCAGTTCACCTCAGGTCGAAATAAAACTTAATTTTAAAATTTAATGTTTTTTCCTTAATCCGTTTTTGAGTTTTATTCAAAATTCGAAATTTACAGATTTTCTCAAATATCTCGAATACGGTCCATTTTAGAGAAATTATTTATAGGATAAAAATTATAGAGAATTATGTTACAAACAACTTTTATTTGAACAATTTTTATAAAAAATTATTTTTTTTACATTTTGTCAAATTTCTCGAATACGGACCATTTTAGAAAAATTTTGCATAAAACAAAAATTATAGATAATTATATAAGAAGTAACTTTTATTTGAAGAATTTTCTTCTCCAAACGTAAATAACAGATATATTCCATAAAATATAAAAATGACCACCTATAAAGTACCCCCCCAGATGTTCCGACTCTGCCCAAAATCTAATCAGCTCATTGGACGCTGAAACAAAGCTTAAGTTTAAAATTTGGTGTTTTTTTGTGTATCGGTTCATGAGTTATGCGTTATACAGACACACACACACACACACACACACACACACACACACACACACACACACACACACACACACACACACACACACACACACACACACACACACACACACACACACACACACACACACACACACACACACACACACACACACACACACACACACACACACACACACACACACACACACACACACACACACACACACACACACACACACACACACACACACACACACACACACACACACACACACACACACACACACACACACACACACACACACACACACACACACACACACACACACACACACACACACACACACACACACACACACACACACACACACACACACACACACACACACACACACACACACACACACACACACACACACACACACACACACACACACACACACACACACACACACACACACACACACACACACACACACACACACACACACACACACACACACACACACACACACACACACACACACACACACACACACACACACACACACACACACACACACACACACACACACACACACACACACACACACACACACACACACACACACACACACACACACACACACACACACACACACACACACACACACACACACACACACACACACACACACACACACACACACACACACACACACACACACACACACACACACACACACACACACACACACACACACACACACACACACACACACACACACACACACACACACACACACACACACACACACACACACACACACACACACACACACACACACACACACACACACACACACACACACACACACACACACACACACACACACACACACACACACACACAGACACACACACAGACAGACAGACAGACATCATCGCGAAAATAGTCAAAACGGATTCAGGGGACCTCAAAACGTAAAAATCCGTCGAAAACTCGAGGTCGAAAAAAATCATGATTCCTATACTTTCCTTATATCTGTATACAGATAGGAAAGTAAAAATCACTCATAATATCCAAATATTTATACCTATTTATATTTCGGACACGAAGACTATTTTATGTTTTTGGCTATGAATAGTATTCTTAAGAATTTTGTAACTCTTTTGCTTTTCTGAGATACTCCATATCATCAGCATATCTTTGAGGTTAATTTTGTTTAAATCCAAAATCAATTAAGTACATAATATGAAAATTTAAAAAATACATAAAATTAGTCGATTAAATTACAGTTTAAAAAAAATTGTTAACAAAAACGTAGCTTTGTCTTTTTCCTTAAACATTCTTTTAGTAGCAGATGAATATGGTGAGGAAGTAGTGACAGGATTGATTATTAATTATACTTTTATCGTCGAAATTTACTGAAATTGAATTATTTTTCTTTAATTTTTTCCACCCCTGAGATCTGTAATAAAAAGCTTTATTGGCATAAAAAGTTATTCAGGTGGTCACTTGTTGAATTCCTAAATTTTTAACCATTTATTTCTTTTTATCATATCAAGAAAAGGAAACCTACAATAAAAAAATAATAAACTTTACAAAAATGTGATATTAAAATAAAGTGACAGGTTTAAATTTTCTTTATTTATGTTAATAAGTAATTAACTTTTACTATAATCATTATGAGTCAAATGAAGACGAACTTAGCTGGGGTTTATTCCCTCTTAATTTTACTTTTTCGTAAATAAGAAAGTTTAATTGCAAATTAAAGGGGATTGCCTAATGCAACGCCTCTGATAATTAAGTTGTGTTTGTACTTATCTATGATATAATCTTGAAGAACTATTTTAACAGGTCTTTTACACATAAAGCATGTTTTCATTATACTATTACAGATAATAAATCTTAAATATACGTATAAAACCCTTGCAAGGCTATAATTAATTATATTTTTCGTAAAATACAAATCAAAAATTGACATGTGTCAGAAAATTTCAGAACTCTTGCTGTCAAACTTGGTAATGCTGATTAAATAAGCCAATTACAGAAGAGGTATTTCCCCCCTCGAGGGGGAGTAGATGTTGCTAACAAAATTTAGCGTGGGGAAGGGGGGAAGACTCCCTCTAGTAGTATTTGCTCGGAGATTTGTAACTTATTAAATAAAACCTTTCTTTGACAAGTGTTGCCTTCATATTATACCTATGTGTTGTCTGCTGTCACTAATTACATATATTACTAGGATCACTACGACATTAACTTGTATATTTACCAATAACAAATTCTTAAAATCGCACAAATTAGTTAGGAGAGTACCTTAAACTGGGCCAAAAAAATAGAACAATTTTTTTTCTTACCGGAACTATGAAAATATTGTTCATGGCGACAAAAAAAATTTTTCCTGAAAGTTTGAGCCCTTAATAATAATATTAAGAGGTGCATCATTGCAGTTATTGATTTTTCAACAGTTATCGCGTTTTTGCATAAATTTCGGACTTGGTCAATTTTAAAAAATTTGTTCATCTCTTATCCTTGTAGGAAATTAAATTCCCCACAAAAAAGCTCTCTTAGTAAATTTTCGCAAGACGAGTCTATTCTTTGTAATCGAGTCTTAAACATTGGTATATATTTTCAATTTTTCACTTTGCATTTGGGATTTCCAAAATGAACTATAATAATAATAATAATAATAATAATAATAATAATAATAATAATAATAATAATAATAATAATAATAATAATAATAATAATAATAATAATAATAATAATAATAATAATAATAATAATAATAATAATAATAATAATAATAATAATAATAATAATAATAATAATAATAATACTCTCCCTAATTCACTCCCTTACGAGTGAATTTCAACCCCTGAAGTCGACTGAACGACTTGTGTATGGGAAGGGACGGCTATTATTATTATTTGCCGTGGCGCTCCGGGGCGACTTAAAGATGATTGATGGTGCCATTTGACTTACAGGTGAGGAAAACCTGGAAAACCTCACTCACCATCATCGAGACGGTAATGTATGGCGAATCTTTTTAATCTGCATGTCATATCAACAGAAATTGAATTTCTATTAATACGCCACTTAAACGCCAACTTAAATATTAAGATTACAAAGAATAGACTCGTCTTACAAAAATTTACTAGGAGAGCTTTTTTGTGGGGAATTTAATTTCCTACAGTTCATCAAATTTCTAGAGGTGTTCGACGCCCAGACAGAGAACGCGCTACGTGTGACTAAGATAGCTATTGTACAGTCTGCTAAACAAGTTATTTTAAATAGTTTTTAATATTTTTAGGTAATTAAATTTTAAAAGTGTGGAATAGTTTAGGGATTAAATTGGTCTGATTGGACTTTCTTAGAACGTTTTTAAAAGCAGCTAAAGATAGTATGTAGAATTGAAAATAATTATTATGTCATAAAAGGTGTTTTGGAATTCCTTCAACCTTTTGAAATTGAGTCAGAAAATATAAATTTTATAGGATAGCGGAAAATACCTATAATTTTTTGTAAATCGTGGAAATAGTTTATATTTTATTTCTACCTTATTAAGGAAAATGGTACCTATTATTAATAACGGTTGTTTCTGAAACATTACTAAAATTTTCGAAATTTTGTTTTTCTACAAAATAATAAACTATACTATTTAGAAAAAAAATTATTTCTCTTATAATTTTATAAAAAATAACAGGGGAATATTTACATTTCTTGATCTATTAAACAAAACGATAAATTATCTCGACGAATGACACCATGTTCTAGTACATTTTTGTTGGTGGTTTCATGGGTTTCATATCAATTTTTTGTAATTGTAGTTTACACGTACATATACCTCTTAACACTTGTTTGCTTTATTAAAAAATTGTGTTGTTGTGATTTACGTCGAAATAAGTCAAAAACAACTTGAAACCCCATATAAAATCAAAAAGGAGAAACGGAAAAAAATTGAGCCTGTAAATGAACACAACTCAGAAACAAAAATAGCTATCTAATAATAAAAAAATAAAATTTGATTCTTGTGCAGCTTCATCTATATCATTAACTGTTTTTGGTTTTTTAATGGTTTTTCTTGGTGATGAAAATTCCGATATCTCACGGTTATCGATTCTTTTTTTCTCTCCAGAAATGCGGACGACAGTGTTTTTAGATACTCGTGTGGCTGCAGCAACACGATCATTTACATTTTTAAATGGTATTGACGGTAAATTAAAGTTTCCTTCTCTTCTCATAAACTCTATAACATTGGCTATTATTTCGCGAGATTGACTGTTAATCACGCGGCCTCTTAATTTGCTATTAAACTCCATACTTAGGTTCTATTAAACTGTAATGAGCAAAAAACACAAACGAAAATAAAAGAAATGTTTTAGCGAAATTTACATCTGACATTTACGTCTGAATGAAATAGTGAAATACTTGATGCGCAGAGTGTACTTTCATTGGGTAAATCCGTCGGGATGCCTGTCAGTAGTGCTTTCTCTGTCTAGCCGTCGAAAGCCTCTAGAAATTTGATGAACTGTACAAGGATAAGAGATGAAATTTTTTTTTTAAATTGACCAATTCCGAAATTTATGCAAAAACGCGACAACTGTTGAAAAATTAATAACTGCAATGATGCACCTCTTAATATTATTATTAAGGTCTCAAACTTTCAGGAAAATTTTTTTTTGTCGTCATGAACAATATTTTCATAGTTCCGCTAAGAAAAAAAATTGTTTTATTTTTTTGGCCCAGTCTAGAGTACCTACATCCGAAAAGCTATAAAAAAGAAGTACAAAAGAATCAACTATAGGTAAAAAAAATTAAGGAAGGCTGTTAATTTTTTTGCCCTACTAAAGCTTACCGCTACCAAAAGGCATTAAACTTTAACAACTTACTTGCACTTTGCAGCAATAAAAATTATAATACGATCTTTAGCATAAAATCTCACGTGTACCGCTACTGCCGTAATCTCGAATTGGTATCTAGTTCTCGCGAAATAATTCTTCAGTTGATATTAAAACATCGAAGAAGAAGAACTTAAAAGTGATTCGTTGATGGACTAGAGATGGCTACGGAGAAGATACGTTTTTTATGTCTGATTGCGCTAGTTCTCGTTATTGGGAGCGACGGCGCTCCGAAAAAGTCCAAAAGAGGCGGTGAACAAACTCCGCAAACTGTTTACGATCAGAAGCAAACCGGCGATTACAATATACAACTGCATTTGAAAGATTTTCAAATTATCGCCGTGTTAGGAGATGATACTGCCAATTTCGGGGTGAGTTCAGTTTATTGTGATTTTTTATTACCAAACTGGGCTCAGAATTATGTATTATTTTCATTCGGCATGTACATGATGTTCCAGATTGTATATTAAAAACAAATATTAAAAAATAACAGATCCTTTTAACACCACAAATATCATCAAGAACAAAAATATAGTTATTCAGCTGATTTTTTGATTATTTTCATTGTTTATTTTACAATACAGTAATACAGGTTGGCCACTTTTTAATTGTTGGTTGGTTAAATGGAGAAAAAAAATATGTATATTTTGAAGTCCAATCTGAGAACTTTTGAAAATCAAAATATCAGGGCTGGTTTCCGAGATATTCAATAAAAAACAAATTAGTTCCATTTCTTTATTTCACTACAAAAAGTTTATTTTCAAAAATAGACAAAAACTGACTCGAAGTTTTTTTGTTTTATAACAAATTATGTATATGATGAAGTATTTATTTTTATCCGATGGTTCGTAAATACAGGGCCACCATCAACTTTTTCATTTGAATATATAAGTACCAGTGTTATTCATTTTAATGTACGTCCATTACTGCATACACTTATGTAACAACATATTGTGATTAGTTAACATTTCGGAATATTTGAACATCATCAGGTACAGACCTGTATTTTTTAATTAAAAATGTTTGGATTAGTTAATGATATATTATCATCGGTTATATAAATTATAAATATTAAGTACACTCAACAAAATTTTCATCTGCGGTCGAGATGTTCACAATAAATGTTGAAATTACTTAATAGTTCTTTTGTTTAACAGATGGCGTAATGATTCTATTAATTTTTAACGGTAACTGTTATAACAAATTCATCACCCTGGGCATTGTATAAAGAACTAGCAGAATAATCGCCATGTAAAAGTTATTGGAGACAATCGCGCCTGACATCTATTGGTACAATCATTGAACTAACGATTTTATTTACTGGTTAGATACGCCCTCTATGTCAGATGTTAGAACTTTATAAGTGACAATTCCGTCAAATTAATTGTCAATACATATTTTTTTAGGTATTAAGATTAAATATAATTAAAAATTAGTGATTCTTGTGAAGAATCAATAAATAATAGCATTCCACAAGATATTCGTCTATATTTAAAAATACACTAAGATTTTAATGAAACTAAAAGCAATCTGATTATCAGCGTTAAAAAGTAAAACTTTCTCGTAAGCCTCCATAAATGAATATTTAGAGTACTCGTCTATGAATCGAAGGGTTCCGAGTTCAAACCCACGAGTAGACACTTTTTTATTAATTAATTTTATTTTCTAAATTGGTAAAACTTAAATTAATTTCAAAACATTAATTTTACGTTATTGACATCTAAATCTTCATGCTCAAATTTCGTCTTTTTGTTATGGCCACTCGGGATCATCAAATTATAATAGAATATTATAAGGTCCGGTAATTTTATTTAAATCTTTTGACAATGAAACTAAAAATGTGTGTGTCTAAAGGAGAAATATACCGAAAATAACAAGTATTTAAATTTTGCTAATAAATTTGTATAAAAGGTGTCTTTAATAATAAATAATTTTATACGACATGTTCTCAAATAAATTTGTTAAATTAATTTTATTTGTAAAAATGTCACTTCTGCTTCTCCTGTATTGCTAAAAAAAAATTTTGTCCAGGTCTGGGATTTGATGGTGGTAAATATTAATTTATTAATTCTAAATATACATTTTTCAAGTAACGTTGTCCTCCTGTTTTTAGAAATAAAGGTTACTGCTTAGCCAAATTCACATACAGTATTGTAGTGTAACCAACTGAAATAAAGAAAGTGGCGGCGTGATCGACTATGAAGTGACTAGGACACCACGAGTGACAGACTGAAAGATTCGTTATCTATTGGCTACTTACGTGTTATTGAGGGAGTGGTAAAGGTTAAAAGAAAATAACTACTGATTTATATCTAATCTTTATTGAAAATAATATAGATGACAGAATCAGAAAGTAAAAATGTATAAAATATATTTATTTATAAAGATTAAATATAGGTCTGGTTCGGTGCAATAAAAAACAATAATTAATTTATCAAATAAGGGGAAAGAACCAGTAAGAAAACCCCAAAGTTATAATAAATACAATAAAACCAATCAAACGTCAATTTGGATACAAATGACAAATTAATTATATATATAAAAAACACATTTAATTACTTGATGTTTTAGTTAAAGACAGAAAAATATATGAAATAATATTCAATTTAGGTTATACACAGGAAAATATATGAAATAATATTCAATACATTATGTATAAAAAAAAAACAATATTTAATGCTGCAAGGCAAAAATAAAATAAATATTTTAAGAACAATAACTCATCAGATAACAAACATTGAGCATTACTAGGTTCAAACACACTCGATGCAAAACTGAAGAAGGTTTATTAGGGACAAGGTAATGGGGAAGCTCTACAGCTTTACTACCCACCTAAAGTTGAATATTCTGGTGACAAAATCAGGTAAGTTACCGGGACACCTATCCCGATGTTGTCCCAGCCACGGGCGGAAAATTTTAGTATCAATCAACAAGGCATTTTATACTTTTAACTTAAATCTGCCAATGCTGTGAATATCTGATGTTAGGAAAACACATAATTTACTAATATAATATTACTTTTCCCTTGCCGAACTTTAAAAATGACTAAAAAATAATCTCAATGTCAAATAAAAATTATAGCAAATTTTCCTTGGTATAACTACAAAATATCAATAAACTTCAAAAATATTTAAATTAAAATATTAAAAGGATGCTATTTTTCACTAATTTTAAAATAAGTAATAAAATCAAATAAACTCGTTAATTGGAATGCAAGCAATTTTTTATGACAGATACAAAAAATGCTGTCAAGAAGAAGCATGAAATTACTTATAACAGTGAAATTCAAATCTAAACAGTGAACCATCAACTAGTTAAATAATATAAAAGTAATTGAAGCATAATAATTGATTTAAAAAAGGCACTTACATTTTTATCACAAATAAAACTAACAAAAACCTACACCTTTTTAACAATCGCGACATTCCATTCTCCTACGTTCAAAATCTGACATTCAATAAATAATTCCCGTTCCTATGCGATGATTCCCTGCTTCTTGTTCCAACGCATGCACGACTTTGGTTCCATTCAACGGGGACGGAATTAAATACGATCCCTTTCAGTATGTTTATATAATATTAAAAACTTCCCTTACTAAATATTTAGGATCGACTAGGGGGGGGGGGGGGTAGCCGGGACCAATTCCCGGGGCCCGGACTCAAATGGGGGCCCAGCAGCGGTATAAGGGGGGCCCGGCAACCGGATATTTGTTGTTGGTTTGTATCAAAAGTTCGGCACAAGACGAGACAAGACGAGACAAGACGAGAGAGGGAAGTTTTTGGTGGAAAAGTGTTTGCTTGAGAATCTTTTTTTTTTTAGAAAATTCAATTGAAATATAGAGGAGGAAAAGTTTATTGTTTGAGGACCTTTTTTTAGAAATTTCAATTCAAGTAGAACACGAAAAGTTTTTGTTTGAAGAGGCTGTTTTTGTCACGGGGTCCTATCTAGAGAATTGGTCTGGGGCCCAGCCTGGCTCTCGGCGGCACTGTAAATATTTTAGCTCAATCAAAGTAGATATCTTAAATTGATTATTGTTAGAAAAAGTAGAAATAATATTAAATATAATAAAGAAATTAAAAAAATTATTTAAAATTAGTTTGTTATATTATTTGAAGAAAAAAAATTTAGCTTGGACTTAAATAAAACAGTAAAGAACCACCTGAGAATAATCACTTTAATCTACCTATAACAAGAATTATTCATAAAAATTACTTATATTTTCCAAACCTAACCAACAGGATTATTGGAAATACCAACAAAAATAATCTGGTTGGGGTTCGGCTCTGGGGACTAGGACATTTAGGGTCGTGATATTGAGACCAAACTTGGTATATGGATGTACTATCCCATTAAAATAAAAATTGCATTGGAAAAATTCACCCTTCCCCACCCCTATCTGATATGGTGGGGGTGGCACCCCCAAAAAAATCAAGTTAGAACTTTTTAACAAAACAGTTAAAATCTACGATTTTTTACAGTTACAAACCCAAAATTTCAATTTTTTTATCAAATTTTTTAGAAAGTCAAAAAAAAAATTTAGAAAAATTTTATCAAAAAAAATTGAAATTTTGGGTTTGTATGTATAAAAAATCGTAGATTTTAATTGTTTTTTTAAAAGTTCTAAATTTATTTTTTGGGGATGCCACCCCTCTATCTCCCTCTAGGGGATGGTGGTGCTAAGATTTTTATACAAAAATGTTGCAAATCATTTCTATTATAAATATGCAAAAAATAAGATTTTTATGTCCTCTGTAACTATGTTTAAATGCCAGCCCCCACATCCGAACTATGACGGCTAAAGTCAAAATTTTTTCAAAGTTCAAAAAAATTTTTTTTTTTAAATTGTAATTTTTGGTTTATATGTATAAAAAATCGTAGATTTCAACTGTTTTATTTATAACGTTCTAACTTGATTTTTTGGGGATGCCACCCTCACCATATCAGATAGGGGTGGGAAGGGGTGAAAATTTTGTTTTTTTACAATAAATGGATATCTACAAATTCACAATATTAAAATTTTGCAAAACTTTGTTTAGAATCAAACTGTAATCTGATTTGTGACGGTTTTATTACCATTTACATGTATATTACAAAGTACTACACAATTCACTTCATAATATAAGAATAAGTCTAGTAAGTTTTTTAAATAAGTTTATCAATAATAAACGTTTGGTACCTGCAATGTCTTTTAAACCACATAATAAAACATGTCCTGGGTTTAGTGAATACATATTTCTAGATGTTGTTGTAGCAACCAATAGGTGAATATTTCCAACAAATTAAGTCATACACATGATAAAATATTATATTTATGACGAAAGCACGAGAATTAAACTAAACACTAAATGAAACTCAAAAACACTATTACAATGAGAATATTATCTAAAAACAGTTAAAAAATCACAAATACAAAATCCGCCCAAAACAAACACATGTAAATAAACAAACATCCTACTTATAGGTGACAAATGACAGGCGCGCAAAAATTAATTTGAATCGCGAATAGGTAATCGAATTCTTGACCATGAAAATATTTTGGATGTAGCAGATAAATAAAAGTTTTGGATTAATATTCGAGACATCGGTATATTTACTTAGTAGTTCATTGTTGTGTCCAGTCAACAAAGGACAAATAACTTAATATCATTACGTAGGGACCTATTATACTATACATGGTGTTCCGTTAAGAATGGGACATAAAACAACTGACGATTCTCTTATTAAAAATAAGACAACTAAACGAAATATGCTTAGATAAAATGTTTTTTGTTTCGGAAATACGGTGTTAAAATTTTAAAATCCAAAAATTATTTATAGCTATATTTTTTTTATTATTCACTACAATTTTACTACATTTGGCAAACGTTTTTGGTGTCATAATATCCACCTATCAGCATAAAAAATAGTTATCTAAATTAACTTTTCCAGTGGCGTACAGCAATTTTACGTCACTATCTAAAAAGTTATTTGGACATGTTTTTTAAATAAATAATGTAATTTTCTTAGAAATTTAAAAATTTCAGAATTTCAAAATATATTAAAACTTTTGAGTGCGAATATCTTAAAAACTAACTCAACTTTATTTGAAAAACATCAAAAGTTTTTGGACAGAGGACCAAAATTTAGAAAGGATAAAGATGTTACTTACCCATGCCGTACGCCACTGGCAAAGCTTATTTAACTGATTTTTTGCTGATAGGTGTATTTTGTTACACCAATAGCGTGTGCCGAATTTAGTGAAATTAAACTGAGTAATAAAAAAAATTGTAGCTATTCATAATTTTTAATTTCATCTTTAACAACCTGTATTTCGGAAACGAGTAATGTTTTATCTACGGATGTTTCGTTTAATAAGCTTATTTCTAATCAGTTAATCTTCAGTTGCTCTATTTCCAATTCTTAATGAAATACCCTGTATATACTGAAAGGTCTTGCAGCCAAAAAATCAAATAAAAAAAGTGTTTTTATTACCTTATTGGAATTTTTTTTTATGAATTTTAGGAAAAAAACTTATTTTTTATAAATAGTTGTACGGTCTAAAACCTAAAATATGATCATCTAATATTAAATTTTATCAAATGTATAAGAGGTTTATCAAATATAAAGGTAACTTTACTCTTGAGCAAAATGATATTTTTTTGACAAACATCGTATACTACTAATAAAATTTAATATCAGATGGTTAAAATTTTAGGCATTAGATCAAGAACAACTTTTTATGAATATTTTTTTCCTAAAAGTAATAATAAAGGTTTTTCACATATGTCGCTAATTTAGCATACCTCCTGAATTTTTTTTACTATTTTAGAAAAAAAGTTACTTTACATAAAAAGTTGTGCATAGTCTAAAATTCAATCATCTGATATCAAATTTTATCAGTCGTATACAGGGTTTGTCGATAATAAAGGTATTTTATCTTGAGCACAATCATATTTTTTGACAAACCTTGTAACCCACTGACAAAATTTGATATCCGATGTGTCAAAATGCGAGGTTACGATTTTATCAATTTTTTAAATGGAATACTCTGTATGTTATACCACCAATTAATGAATACAGAGCATTCCATTGAAAACATTTAAAAAATCTTAACATCGCTTTTTGACACACTCTATATATAACATAGCAAATGAATGAAGTCAATTAAAATTATTTGACTACGTGAAAACAATCAATTATGTGTAAAATCAGTGTAATCCTACATAAATTATGATAATTTAATTTGGGGTCTGCATCATTCTCTAATTTCATAAAAATTTAATTACTTCGCAAACCTATAATATTTTTTTAAAACATTCTAGGGTTGAATACAGTAATACCAATCCATTCTAAAATTAAAATAAAATACATGTTCTATTTAAAAAATATGCCAGGCAAAAATGTAACACCATGTATTTCCAAAAATAATTTTAAAATATGTATTTTTCAAATCCATATAACTTTTCTTTGCTTGTCTTTAACACAAATTAAAATATTGAACAATTACTCACTAATGGGACATACACATGGGTATGTATATATACATAGCAGTCAACGTGTTAACTCAGAAATAAGGTTCCTTATAAAGATAAAATAACATTCAGTAGAAGAAAGCAAGTCGCGCAAATATTTTTACGTGCGAAATAAATATGATTAAGTCCAAAAGAACTTTTTAAAAAATAAATTTCAAGAATATAAATTTTATTACTAGTTACTACAATGAATGTTAAATTAATAATGAATTGTTTTACATAAAATAAAGGAAAGGTGGAATGAACGTGAGAATGCAAGCTTGCATTCTTCTGGAATCGAGTTACGCAGGGTTCGCTGTACTGCGACCATAACTTGCGTACTATACAGTGATGCCAGGGTCCTTCGGATTCAAATTACATCGAAATGAAATGAAGTTCCTTCTCTTTCCTGCATTTCACCCACTTTAGAATGAAATTTGTCCGAGAAAGAATTTTGAAATTATCGTATAAGTAGATAATTATTGTACATCTGGCAACGTGGCTAACACTTGTTCATACACAAGAAAAATAAATCGATAATTTTGTAGCTGGAACGACGCGAGACCAATATATATGAAAATCACGAAACAATAAAAGAAGCTGTATCACTGATTCAAAAATTGGTACCTCTAAACAATCATTCACCTATTCTGTATCTATAACGTGTGGAGGTTGGGTTACCCCCACGGCACTTAGGCCTCACTATGCCCATTGTGCATCATCCTAAGATGATAGTTAAATTAAACAAGAAGACAAAAAAAGTAGTAGAGGAACGTGATGACTCAAGCAGTAACAGCGGATCAGAATCAGAAGAGTGCATCTTTTGCTGCGAAAAATACGCTTCTTTGACTGGCGAATAATGGATCAGGTGCATTAAATGCCTAAAATGGGCTCATGATCAGCTATATCAAGCTAGCGGGCACTCTGTGGCGGCACCATTCAAGACCTGGCGGGTTTTTTGTAGCTTTTTTGAAGCTTTTTTTGTTACACTATTTGCAAATTTGTAGCTTAGCCCAGGTCCGAAAAAACAACGAATCCGCTAGCTTGAATTTCCATAAATTCCATAGTAGCGGCACAGATTCAGACCCAGCTGGTTTTTCGTAACTTTTTTGTAGCTTTTTTGTTACGCTAGTCTCCCTTTTGTAGCTTGTACTGAACCTGAGAAAAGCGCGGATCCGCTAGCTTAGCGGATATTTGTAGCGGCACCAGCCCGGACCCAGCTCATTTTTTGTAACTTTTTTGTAGCTTTTTTGTTAACTGGATATCACCAATTGCCAAGTGAAAGATCATACTGGAGTCTCGACGAAGATTTAAGAGTACCATTTGTATCAGCTGCTATGTCAAGAAATCGATTTTTAGATATAAAAAATATATCCATCTTGCAGACAACACAACGCTAGACCCACTTGATAAAATGGCAAAGCTTAGACCCCTTGCAGATCTTTTAAACCAAAACTTTCAACAATGGGGAATATTCCATGAAGCATGGATGAGTCTATGGTGAAATTTTTTGGAAGGCATACAGCCAAACAATTTATAAAAGGGAAGCCAGTTCGTTTTGGCTACAAAAGTTGGTTACTATGCAGTGCTACCGGCTACTGCTATGTTGTAGATACTTACTGTGGAACCAAAAATGTTCAACCTGAAAACCAAAAAATGAAAACTGCATCGCAAACAGATTTTTTTTCGATAACTTTTTTACGAGTTACGATCTGTTAGTAGCGTTAAAAGAAAAAGGTATTCGAGCTACTGGAACTATAAGAGACAATAGGACAAAGCAGTGCCCCCGCACCAACAAAAAGTTATTGCAAAAAAGGGAAAGAGGATACTTCAAGCACCAGTACGAACAAACATGTGGTCTTTTATTCGTACGACAGGACAGAAAGACAACAACATTGTAACTATGGCAATCAATTTTGACACCATAGAACCCACTGGAAAGTTAAAACGCTGGTCGACCGCAGCTAAGAGCAAAGTTGACATATCACAACCTGCATTATTTAAAAGTTACAACAAGTCGATGGGGGGAGTAGACCTACATGATCAACAACTGAGCAGTTACAGAATTAGTATACGAGGAAAAAAGTGGTGGTTGGTCCTGTTCACCAATTTTATAAACGCTGCAGTTGTTAACGCTTGGAGGTTATACCACCTGGCAAATGTGGATCAGCAGATTCCTCTGCTTGAATTTCAAAGAATTCTGGTCAGACATTACTTGACCTGTTATGCTAAATCTACTGTAGCCAGAGACAAACCAGCCGGCACAACTTTACCAAGTGTTAGAAGACATGAAGGAGGACACTTTCCAAAAAAACTGGCTAAACAACTGAGATGTGTCAAATGTCACCAACGAATTCGCTGGTGCTATGAGAAATGTAATGTCACTCTTTGTATTGAGAGGGATTGTTTTAAATTGTTTCATTTAGAATGATTTTTTTTTATGAAGTTACGCTGTAGTGCCCATTGTACTCATATGAGTACATATATATATATATATATATATATATATATATATATATATATATATATATATATATACTTCATAACCTCACAAGTTACAAAAAAAAATTTCATAAACTTATCTTACCTCGGCTAGCTTCTTAATATAATTTTTTTTTATAGAGCAGATTCTCTTTGTCCCAGTGGTGTCGGTTCCAGAAATGAAATACTTTATAAACTTAATTTATTTAGTTTATTTAATTATTTAATTTAGTTTATTTAGTTTATTTAATTATTTAATTTAGTTTATTTAGTTTATTTAGTTTATTTAGTTTATTTAGTTTATTTAGTTTATTTAGTTTATTTAGTTTATTTAGTTTATTTAGTTTATTTAGTTTATTTAGTTTATTTAGTTTATTTAGTTTATTTAGTTTATTTAGTTTATTTAGTTTATTTAGTTTATTTAGTTTATTTAGTTTATTTAGTTTATTTAGTTTATTTAGTTTATTTAGTTTATTTAGTTTATTTAGTTTATTTAGTTTATTTAGTTTATTTAGTTTATTTAGTTTATTTAGTTTATTTAGTTTATTTAGTTTATTTAGTTTATTTAGTTTATTTAGTTTATTTAGTTTATTTAGTTTATTTAGTTTATTTAGTTTATTTAGTTTATTTAGTTTATTTAATTTATTTAGTTTATTTAGTTTATTTAGTTTATTTAGTTTATTTAGTTTATTTAGTTTATTTAGTTTATTTAGTTTATTTAGTTTATTTAGTTTATTTAGTTTATTTAGTTTATTTAGTTTATTTAGTTTATTTAGTTTATTTAGTTTATTTAGTTTATTTAGTTTATTTAGTTTATTTAGTTTATTTAGTTTATTTAGTTTATTTAGTTTATTTAGTTTATTTAGTTTATTTAGTTTATTTAGTTTATTTAGTTTATTTAGTTTATTTAGTTTATTTAGTTTATTTAGTTTATTTAGTTTATTTAGTTTATTTAGTTTATTTAGTAAATAATAACAGCAACAATTCTAACAATAAGATACCTTGAATTATTTATTTTTATATCTAAATAAATGGATTGAGCTTTATGTTCTATATAAAAAGTTAAGCTTAAGGATGTGGTTTATATATTAATTAGTCAATTAAATTATATGTTGTTTTTAATTACCATCGTCAGAGTTATCCTTTAAAATATTTTTTTTTAATAGACGAATTGTAAATACAAGTTCCAATTTATTAAAAGTAATTTGTAACAACGTTTAAATTTCTGAAAAATCTACAATATTGTCTATATACTAACTTACTAAATTACTCTAATCATACATCCATCACCATATACACTTACTAACCACTAAATTTCAATGTGACAATTAAAAAAAATTTTGACGTTTTACTTTTCCAAAATGTAACTATTATAAATAATTTACTTAATTCTAATCTTCTAATGGTTTATCTTCAATTTTAAAAGCAAATATAGTTTATTGAATTAGTGATAACAAAATTGTCTATTATGCTCTTTCACTATAACAAAACTGTTTACTCACAGTAAAATGTCCTTTCTTCTATCATCTTCAAATCCAAAAACTTCTGACTAATATGTCTGCATTCTCACTATTCAGTTTATAATAGATTCCCCATATAACTTCACCCGTTTACTTTAAGTGTACAATTGAGGTGATATACAATTTGTCTATTTTTAATTTGTTATTAAATATTACAACTTTTTTAAACAAATTTAAATGTACTGCGGCTCTAAATTTAGGTAATTTTTTTTAAATATTCTTTCACGAAAAAATTGATTCCCGTCTGATGTCTTTCAACCTTCCTATCAATATCCCCGTCTCCTCGGATATCTCTGACTTATCAAATTACTTTGACATTTCTCCCTCAAATTAAATTTAGTGTACAGGATGATATATTTTTTCTTTATTATACACAAATATAAATTTTATTGACTAATTTTTATTTATTACTATATTATTATTATTATATTATTATTATTATTATATTATTATTATTATTAGTTTTATTATTATTTTATAACACAGGGTGTTTTGATAACATAACAAATTCCCAAATTTACATTTGGAAATTTTTTATATATGTAAAATTACAAATGTCAATTTCTAATATATTATTACTTATTTACACTTATTGGTTAAAAAAAAATATATTTTTTTATTCCCAAAATCTATATAGTTGGTTTATATGGAAAACTCCTCTTACTACTTGTGTGTACGGATCTCTTAATACATAACTATTGTTACCAAACTCATTATCAATAACATAAGGTCCTGAAAAAGGTAATTGTAACTTAGAGCATTTATTTTTTTCTCGGTCCGGTACTCTTAATGCTTTGACTATAACCATATCTCCTTTATTAAATTTTATCTGGTTTTTCATTTTTGCCCTTTTCTTTCTAATATAATTTTCTGCATTCTTATGTAATTTCCTATTGACTTTATCAATTATTTCTTCATATGCTTTATTATTTTTAATAATCCAAGGTCTGTCTGGATTTATTTTCTTCATTAAGAATATTGGAGTTTCTAATGTGGTTATATTGGCATTTGATTAATGTAAATTTCGATCTGTCTCAGATTATTTTCCCAATTCCTATGTTCTTCTGATGTTAGAATTCTTAAATATTTTATTATTTCACGAATATAACGTTCAGTTGGATTTGCAGCAGGGTGTCTAATGCTGGTGAATCTGGGCTGAATATTATTACTCTTAAAGAAATTTTTAGCTCTATCATTAGCAAAATATGTTGCGTTGTCCATTATGCAATTTATTGGTTTTCCAACTTCTTCTAAATATGATGTGATGTTTTCTATGATTATTTTGGTATTAGTTCGTTTGCAAGGGTATAGTTTAACATATTTAGAAAATATGTCAACTATCACTAAAATATGTTTATTTCCTTGATGACTGAGTACAAGATTTGATAAGAAATCTATAGCAATTGTTTCCAAAGGTTCATTAGCAATAATAGACTTCGGTGTTCCCTCATTATGCCAATTTTTATCTTTTGTCAGTTGACATATTTTACACAATTTTAAAGAATCTTTAATTATTTTATAATCATTTCTCGCTATATAATTTTCTCTATATACCATCCATGTTTTCCTAATTCCTGGGTGTCCAAACTGTTCATGTAAAATGTTTGCTATTTTCCTTGTTAAATTTTCTGAAATTAAATATAATTCATTCCCCTTATTTTCTTTATACCAAATTCCTTCTTGTTGATTAAATTTTGCCCTACCTTTTTCTGTTTTTGAAATACCTTTCTGATCTTCTATGATTGTTATTTTTGAAAATATCCCTTCTCTATCTTTCATAATGTTAATTCCTATCCTGACTTGATTTTTATCATTTCTCAAATTACCATCCATTCGAGTGATGGCATCTGATACCACATTTAATTTTCCAGAAATATGCCGAATTTCAAAATTGTATTCTTGTAACAGAATTGCCCATCTATGTATTCTGCTACTGCCAAATTTATTATTGAGTATCGCTATTAATCCCATATTATCAGTTTCTAAAATGAATTTACTCCCTAATAAATAAAACCTCAATTTGGTAATACAGAAAATTATGCTGGCTAGTTCTAGTTCTCCTACACTGTAATTTGCTTCGTGTTTCTTTGTTGTTCGGGAGACAAAACATATGGGTACTTCTATATTATCCTTTATCTGTAATAATACCCCTGCAAATCTATGCATAGATGCATCTGTCCTTAGAATAAACTTCTGTTTATAATCAGGATGAAAAATTTTTATCTTTTTCTCAAAACTTGATTTTATTTGTTGAAATGCTTCTTCTCTCTCTCTTGTCCAACTCCATTTTGTCTCCTTTTTAAGTAACTCTATTAAAGGTATTTCCTTTAGGGTAATATCAGGAATCAATCTTTTAAAATAATTGGTCATTCCCAAAAAACCTCTAAGAGTTTTTAAATTACAAGGTCTTTTGTACTCCTGAATTACCTTAATTCGTTCAGGATCCATTTCAATGCCTTGTTGATCTATTTTATAACCCAAATAAATTATTTCATCTTTATAAAATTGACATTTATTTATATTTAATTTTAGCCCAGCTTCGTCCAGAGCATTAATTACTATTTCAAGATGTCTTTGATGTTCATCTACATCTCTTGAGAAAATTAAGATGTCATCGATATAATGCAAGACAAAGTTTTCATATTTGTTGAGTATTTTGTGTAAAGCTCTCACTAAACTAGCACAGGCACTCTGTAATCCGAATGGAACTACACAAAATCTATACACAACTCCATCAATTGAAAAACCTGTATAATCACGAGAGTCAATATGTAATGGTATTAACCAAAAACTATGTTTCAAGTCTAATTTAGTAAATATTTTTGTATTAGTTATTCTACCTAATATTGCCTCTATGGGCATAGGAGCTTCATATTGAGGTATACTTATACTATTTATAGTTCTGGCATCCAGACATAATCTTATTTCATTATTTTTCTTTCTAACTACTACTATTGGATTAATAAACTGTGTATTACTGTATTCTATAATGCCATCATTTAACAACTTTTCTATTTCTTTTTTAACTTGATCTTTATATCTGTATGGAATTGGATATGTTTTAACTTTAAAATTACTAACATTTTTTACTTCAATTTTATGTACATATTCTTTAGCTACTCTTGATTCTTTTGAAATTAACTTATCATATCTTTCTAATAATTCCTTCACTTTATTTAAATATTTTTCCCCACAATCAATAATAATATTTTCATTAAATTCATCATTAATATCATCACAATTATTTATACTATTATCATTTCCTTCTTCACAATAAACATTCCAATTTCTTACAATATCTGTATTACTATTTCTACCTTCTTGACTAGCTATACTTATTTCTATCCAATTCTCATCTATTTTTAATAATTTTTGTTCATAATTAATGATAGCATTATATTTTGTTAATTGATCACCTCCTAAGACTATATCTGCTTCCATGTTAGGGACAATAACTAATTCCATTGGTATATATTTATTATTGATATTAATATTTACATTTACCATTTTATTTACATCACATAGTTTTTTGTTATTTGCACCAATTAAAGTTAGTTTTGAAATTTTAAGGATCTCATTTTGAATTTTAGGTACTTTATTTATTAAATTTTGATTTATGATTGAAATTTCAGAACCTGTATCTATTACTATGTTAATTAGTATATTTTCTAATTTAGCCTGAAAATTTATTAAACCAAAACTTTGATCCTTATCAAATGTATCATTTAATTTTATAAACTCTCGAGGATGTTCATATTTCCCAATATATAGATTTTTGTACAGAGTGCAACCTTTTAAAAATTTTGAGTTTGTTCAGGATTTTGTTCATTATGTACCTGAACTGCTTGTTCGCTGGATTGACCAGAAAAACTTCTGCGTCTGACATTATTTTGTTCCCCAATGGACATGTAATTTACCTGTCGCTCCCTATTTGCTGAATTAGCCCTAGGCCTATAATTATTATTATTAATATAAGCATTATTGTGATAAGTACTGTCATGTCTATTACTTTGATTAAATTTTCTATTATATTGATTAGAAATTTCATTATGGTTTTGGTTGTTATAGTTTTGATTATTTCTATAATTGGTTCTATTATTATCATTAGTTCGGTTATTGTAGTTATTAAAATGACTATTTTGTTTATTGTTTTGATAATTAATTAATCTGTTATAATTATTTTCTCCATAGTTACTTCTATTATATTGTTTATACCTGTCTGTATTATTGTGTTGTGGTGATTTGTTATATGTGTTATAATGATTTTGTCTTGTCAACTCAATTCTTTTTAAATAATTTCCTAATTGTTCCATGGTTTTCACATTTTGAATTGCTATTGTTTCTGAAATTTCTACTCTGAAATGTCTTGAAATAAATATTACTATTTCTTCTTCCTTCATTCTAGGTTCTAAATACTTTGCTGTTGTATACATCTGTATTGCATAGTTATTCATACTGTTTCCCTTTCTTTCATCAAACTTTCCAAAATACAGCTTTTCTCTGATTGTGGTTTGTGCATTGTCACCCCAAAAGTATCTCATAAAAAGACTTTCAAACTCTTCAAAGTTCATAATTTCCTCTTCTACACTATCATACCAAATTAATGCATGGTTATCTAAATTTTCCCGTATTACTTCTTTCATATCTTCTATATTTCTAAAATATTTCAGTTTATTTCTCAAATTCTTCATAAATACTTTTGGATGTAATTTTCTAATATTTCCTTCGAATTTGTGGTTAATTGCTCCATACATAGTTCTTATTCCCCCCATATGTTCTATATTTGTCTGTACACCAACTCTTTCCTGTTGCTCTAACTGAGTTTTTATCTTTTCTATTTCCTTTTTCAATTCTAATTTTGTTTTTTTATTTTCTTCTTCAGCTATCTCTATATTCATTTGCATTCCTTTATTTATTTGTTCTTCTATAATTTGTATATTTTTATTATTTTTAGTAATATCCCTTTCTATTTTCTTTATCTCTTCTTTATTTGATTTTATTTTATGCTTATTCTCTGCTATCTCTTCTTTCATCATTTTCTCATTTTCTTGTATTATTTTAAATTTGTTATCTTGTAATATCTCTACTTCATCTATCCTGGCTATCATTTCTACTCTTATTTCCTTTTTTGTCTCTTCGATTTTATTTTCGAAATATATTTTTGATTCATCAATCTTTTTTATAACACTTGCTATATCTTGCTTGATTTCTTCTTTATCTTGCTTCCTTTCTTCTTTATCTCTTTGTCTTTCCCGTTTTCTTTCTTCTTTATCTTGTATCATTAATTTTATTAACATTTCAAATTTGTCGTTATTCATACTGTCCTCTTCTACTTGTTCCGAAATATCTTGTTTGTCTACTTTATTTGTGTTTGGATTTTTATCCTTTTTTTCTTTTTCTGACTCCATTGAGTCTGTTACTTTCTCTTCACTGACGGTTCCATCTATATTTTGCACTTGCAATTCTTCTGTAACTCCTTGTCCTTCTTCATCATCCCCTTCCTTTCTCATGATTTTCTTTCCGTCTCTTAAATTCATTTAAAATTATTTTATACTACACTATTCACTTTATATATGAAACTTGTATATTTTACACTCTGTATAATATCACTACACTATATTTTAATGAGCACGCCACTGCTTTCACGTTGCCCCACTTTGGTTAGCGACATTTGTTATGATTTATACACTTACACTTCATAACCTCACAAGTTACAAAAAAAAATTTCATAAACTTATCTTACCTCGGCTAGCTTCTTAATATAATTTTTTTTTATAGAGCAGATTCTCTTTGTCCCAGTGGTGTCGGTTCCAGAAATGAAATACTTTATAAACTTAATTTATTTAGTTTATTTAATTATTTAATTTAGTTTATTTAGTTTATTTAATTATTTAATTTTGTTTATTTAGTTTATTTAGTTTATTTAGTTTATTTAGTTTATTTAGTTTATTTAGTTTATTTAGTTTATTTAGTTTATTTAGTTTATTTAGTTTATTTAGTTTATTTAGTTTATTTAGTTTATTTAGTTTATTTAGTTTATTTAGTTTATTTAGTTTATTTAGTTTATTTAGTTTATTTAGTTTATTTAGTTTATTTAGTTTATTTAGTTTATTTAGTTTATTTAGTTTATTTAGTTTATTTAGTTTATTTAGTTTATTTAGTTTATTTAGTTTATTTAGTTTATTTAGTTTATTTAGTTTATTTAGTTTATTTAGTTTATTTAGTTTATTTAGTTTATTTAGTTTATTTAGTTTATTTAGTTTATTTAGTTTATTTAGTTTATTTAGTTTATTTAGTTTATTTAGTTTATTTAGTTTATTTAGTTTATTTAGTTTATTTAGTTTATTTAGTTTATTTAGTTTATTTAATTTATTTAATTTATTTAGTTTATTTAGTTTATTTAGTTTATTTAGTTTATTTAGTTTATTTAGTTTATTTAGTTTATTTAGTTTATTTAGTTTATTTAGTAAATAATAACAGCAACAATTCTAACAATAAGATACCTTGAATTATTTATTTTTATATCTAAATAAATGGATTGAGCTTTATGTTCTATATAAAAAGTTAAGCTTAAGGATGTGGTTTATATATTAATTAGTCAATTAAATTATATGTTGCTTTTAATTACCATCGTCAGAGTTATCCTTTAAAATATTTTTTTTTAATAGACGAATTGTAAATACAAGTTCCAATTTATTAAAAGTAATTTGTAACAACGTTTAAATTTCTGAAAAATCTACAATATTGTCTATATACTAACTTACTAAATTACTCTAATCATACATCCATCACCATATACACTTACTAACCACTAAATTTCAATGTGACAATTAAAAAAAATTTTGACGTTTTACTTTTCCAAAATGTAACTATTATAAATAATTTACTTAATTCTAATCTTCTAATGGTTTATCTTCAATTTTAAAAGCAAATATAGTTTATTGAATTAGTGATAACAAAATTGTCTATTATGCTCTTTCACTATAACAAAACTGTTTACTCACAGTAAAATGTCCTTTCTTCTATCATCTTCAAATCCAAAAACTTCTGACTAATATGTCTGCATTCTCACTATTCAGTTTATAATAGATTCCCCATATAACTTCACCCGTTTACTTTAAGTGTACAATTGAGGTGATATACAATTTGTCTATTTTTAATTTGTTATTAAATATTACAACTTTTTTAAACAAATTTAAATGTACTGCGGCTCTAAATTTAGGTAATTTTTTTTAAATATTCTTTCACGAAAAAATTGATTCCCGTCTGATGTCTTTCAACCTTCCTATCAATATCCCCGTCTCCTCGGATATCTCTGACTTATCAAATTACTTTGACATTTCTCCCTCAAATTAAATTTAGTGTACAGGATGATATATTTTTTCTTTATTATACACAAATATAAATTTTATTGACTAATTTTTATTTATTACTATATTATTATTATTATATTATTATTATTATTAGTTTTATTATTATTTTATAACACAGGGTGTTTTGATAACATAACAATATATATATATATATATATATATATATATATATATATATATATATATATATATATATATATATATATATATATATATATATATATATATATATATGTATGTATATCCCAGACGTTCTTCCCTCAAAACTATAAATACTGAAGAAGTACTTCCCTCTTATATAACTTACTTCCCTCCGATTTTGGAGGGAACAAGGTTTTGCATTAAATTTCAATTTAATGGACTACTTAACCTCTTTCCTAACCACTGAAGAAAAATTGTCTGGAGGGTCGTTTGTATATTTTTGTCGAGAAAGTGGGCAGTTTAGTTGGAGTTTTGACCGGTGGCGTTGCAATCGTCTTTGTATTTTGGAAATTTCGTTCTATGTTCCCTCCACAAGGTTTTATATAATTTTAATTGAAATAGCGGTTCTTGTTCCCTCCGAAATTCGGCAACACCGCTATTCTATTAGATTCAAGTTAGTTTTAAAGTTACACGTTTAGAGAAATATTTATGTGTGAGGTGAAAATGACTTCGAGGAGCGAATTACTTGTTAAATTAGCTCTTAAAGAAGGTAAGTCGTATCTATTTTTTAATTATTTATATATTAATAATAAGATGCCTGCACGCATGGAAAGTTTTGTTTTGTTTTTAGATAAACATTTGCATGTCGAGTGTTTTGGTTAGGTTACAAATATTTTATTTAAATTTTGTTATTTTTTGTTATTTGTATAATTATTGTCCATTTTTTACTATTAATATGGATTTTACAGAAATAAGATGAAATTTTGATGCAGTTTTGTGTTCAAAGATAAGCATTTTGTATCAATGCATCAACTTATTAACTATACAGAGTAACCTTTAATAGTAAAGAAAAAATACTCTATATGACAAATAGATAGATATAATTACATATTAAAAATTAAAACGTAATTTTAAATTTTAAACAATTTTTCCCAATCATAATTTTTGATATTGTTAGAAATGAAAGCCACACTGTTGCGCTAAATATACTACTTGTCTTCTGGGTAATAGGTTTTTTATACAATTCAGGAATATTTATTTATTTTTTTTGATAACGTATTACTAATAAAGTTGTCGCCAGACTTATGCTAAAATTTTCAATGTTTATAATTTAAAACTACGTTTAAATATGTCTATATCCCTCTATTCTGAAGGAAATACTAAAAATATTTTGTTATATAAATTAAAATAATCACACGTAAAACCAAATGTAATAAAGTATAGGGTAACCTACTTCCTTTAAAGAACAACTGCTCCATTGGCGAATACCGCAACAGGTATTGAATTATGTACAAAGGAAAAAACAGATATTGAAATTTAACATTCTACCTTTGATTTTGCTTGTTAAGGAGAAGGTCATTATTGGACCGAGCGGTTTCGTCCTTAAATAGATTTTTCTCAGTTCTAGTCTCTTATGAAATTAACAAGAGCACCAAAATGAACCAATATACTATAAGGCTAGTTACGAAGAGACCAATTATTCACGTGTTGAAAATGGTAATTGCATCTATTCTTAGTAAGCAAAATTAAAGGTCGCTTGCTAGCAAAATGAAAGGTAGAGTGGTGAAATTAACTTTCTATCTTTGTTGTTTTCCTTTGAATTTAATTTAATACGGTATTAGCCAAAGATGAAGTTGTTCTTCAAAGGAAGACGGTAGCCCTATAATTTGTGTCATATGGCTTTGAGTTTGACTATTTTATTTTACGTCTTGTTCACATTTGAGTTGTAATTATTTTCCTATTTTCTTCCGAATACTGTATCTCTAATAAATATGGATTTCTGAATTTTTAACCTGTATATTTTAAACCTGACAGAAGATTTTATAAGAAATATTTATTTTGCTACCGTTTATAGTAAAAAAGTTTATTGAAGAGTTCATTATGAATTTGTCAATTTTTTATGTGTATGTTTTATACTGTTTTTTAAGAAATTGCAGATATTACAAAGGGTAACTTTTTTTTGGTCACACTCATTGATTTAAAATGTCTGTAAATCAGAAGTTCAGATATTTTTATATCTATAATATAAATGCTGTATAAGCGAAAACTGAATTTACTTATATTTTCCTAAAATTTTCCAAACTAACGTGTAATGAAATGTATGTAACGTGGAAATATTATTGCATTGGCAATGTTTTTTTTTTTAGTTTGTTCTGGTTTAGACGATTGCAACTCTAGTAAAATCTAAAATCTCTTTATCTTCAGATGACGAAAAACCTAAAGACTTACTTTTTTTCTACAACTGGAGACCATTTAGGATCTACTAACGAGTCGCCTGAACTAAAATCTAACTTCTTAAGTTCTGTTTGTGTTTTTTTTTTATATCCATTCTGTATTTTTATTAGCACACTTTACGACTTTTTTCTACATACAATAATTTTTGTACACATAAATGTCCATAGCACTTTTCAAACGTATTTTTTATGCATTCGCTTTTTTTCACTTTTATGATCGGAAACAAAGAAACAAATAATTTTAAAACTTGGACTTTCGCAAAATAAACAAATTTTCGTTTCACGCTAAGCAGTAATTGCTTTTTGCTAGAAACGAAAAAAAATGAATGTCCAAAAATTAAAATTGTTTGTATCTCTTTTTCTTCTTCTGCTTCTCCTTATTCTTCTTCTCTTCTGCAGTTGTAAAAAAAATAATTTTTTATAAAAATTATTCAAATAAAAGTTGTTTACAATATAATTCTCTACAATTTTTATTCTATACATAATTTCTCTAAAATGAAATGTATTCGAGATATTTGAGAAAATGTGTAAATTTCGAATTTTGAAGAAAACTCAAAAACGGATACAGAAAAAACATTAAACTTTATACTTAAATTTTATTTCGGCCTGACGTGAAATAGATTTTGGACAAAGTCGGAACATCTGTGGGGGTACTTTATGGGAGGACGTTTTTATATTTTATGGAAAATATTTGTTATTTATGTTTGGAGAAGAAAATTGTTTAAATATAAGTTACTTCTAATATTATTATCTACAATTTTTGTTTTATGTCAAAATTTCCTGAAATGGTCCGTATTCGAGAAATTTGACAAAATGTGCAAAATTCCGATTTTTATGAAAATTGTTGAAATAAAAGTTATTTGCCATATCGATCTCTATAATTTTTGTTTATACATGATTTTTCTAAAATGGACCGTAATGGAAAAACTGTAGGAAAAGTGCAAAATTTAAATTTTTCAGTATTTTCGTTTTCAATGAATATCTATAGAAAAATGTTTCGAGGTACATGTATGTGGAAAATGTATATATTTAGTTTATCCTCTAAACATTTATAGAGTTGCTGCAATATGTTGTACAAAATCACTGGAAAAATCCTATAATAGCTAGATAGGAAAGTCATGTGTTGGACACATCAGATTTTTAATAAAGATCTACAAAAAACGCATTTTTTCTTTAAAAAAATCGTGGGCGTTAATGGGTTAAGAAAAATATCAAGTTTTAAATTAGTTAAGATATTACAAGTTGCTTGAGTTAATTTTGTTAAATAATGTTGAGCAAGTTTCTGCTTACTCCCTTAAGAGTATTAAAAGTGTTTTAATTCTTTGTATGCTATGTTTTATGCATTTTTTATAAATAAACTAATGTTTTGCATTTATTGTTATATTATTTATCGAAAGTGTAGTAATAAAATAATGTTTTGAAAATAGGATCATTTTGCCCCATGTGGGCGATCGTTTTACCTCTAGCATTTGGGTAAAATGATCCTTTTGCAGATATTAACAAACATCATTGTCATTGTCAAATGGACACCAAATCCTCTAGAAAAGACAAATAAATTTATATCCCTGTACTTGCAAAAATATAACGAAATTAGTCTTAAGGAGATTATTATACCCCAGTCTACACTAGATCTAGAAGTAGCACAAAAATGTACATGCAGTAAAATCACAAGCCAAGCTATAATTTTTTAATGTATTTGGTTTAATATTAGGGACGGCAATAATAAATATTACGGTATTATGTAAAGGCATGTAACAATGTTATATTTTTGATGTGTTGTTTGCAAAGTATTATAATATTAGCTTTTCTACTTTAAATGACGTTTAATTAAATACAAACACAAATTTAAACCTTATTAGCTTTTATCAAAAAATCTGTTATACATTGCTTGAACAAAAATCGACAATTAAATATTTAAAAAGGTGTTATCAATTTTGCATGTGCTTATTTTTTTTAAGTTTGTTTAAAACAATAATTAATTTATAATATTATAAAATAATCTTTAATTTGTATAAATATTTACATTTTTATCTAGTAATAAAATAAATTATTGTTTTAAAAATTGTGGAATTTTTTACTGACTACTTGGTATACATAAAAGCCAAAAGTAGGAAAGAATGGAAAAATAGCTGGAAAACATGTACACAAATCAACAAGTCATTATATGATAATACATAAAAAGTTACCTAAATACGTTTCATCCATTTAAGAACATTCAGTTCAAAGATACTATTCAACTACAGACCCCCCCCCCCCACACACACACACACACACACATACAATCACACACATAATCACATACACACAATTACACACACACATAATCACACACACACACACACACACTCACACACACACACACACACACTCACACACACACTCACACATTCACACACTCACACACTCACACACTCACACACTCACACACACTCACACACTCACACACTCACACACTCACACACTCACACATTCACACACTCACACACACTCACACACTCACACACTCACACACTCACACACTCACACACTCACACACTCACACATTCACACACTCATACACTTACACACTCACACACTCACACACTCACACACTCATACACTCATACACTCATACACTCACACACTCACACACTCACACACTCACACACTCACACACTCACACACTCACACACTCACACACTCACACACTCACACACTCACACACTCACACACTCACACACTCACACACTCACACACTCACACACTCACACACTCACACACTCACACACTCACACACTCACACACTCACACACTCACACACTCACACACTTACACACTCACACACTCACACACTCACACACTCACACACTCACACACTCACACACTCACACACTCACACACTCACACACTCACACACTCACACACTCACACACTCACACACTCACACACTCACACACTCACACACTCACACACTCACACACTCACACACTCACACACTCACACACTCACACACTCACACACTCACACACTCACACACTCACACACTCACACACTCACACACTCACACACTCACACACTCACACACTCACACACTCACACACTCACACACTCACACACTCACACACTCACACACTCACACACTCACACACTCACACACTCACACACTCACACACTCACACACTCACACACTCACACACTCACACACTCACACACTCACACACTTACACACTCACACACTTACACACTCACACACTCACACACTCACACACTCACACACTCACACACTCACACACTGACACACTCACACACTCACACACTCACACACTCACACACTCACACACTCACACACTCACACATTCACAGACTCACACACTCACACACTCACACACTCACACACTCACACACTCACACACTCACACACTCACATACTCACACACTCACACACTCACACACTCACACACACACACAAACACACACACACACACACACATACACATACACACACATACACGCACGCACACACACACACATACACGCACACACACAGACACGCACACACACAGACACGCACACACACACACACACACACACACACACACACACACACACACACACACACACACACACACACACACACACACACACACACACACACACACACACACACACACACACACACACACATTTTTCACATACAAGTGAATGAAGTTAAAAAAAAAATCCTACAAGTAAACCGTTAAAATTAAATATTCGTTAATTGTTTTCTGAAAAATATTTATAAAATCAATAAAAGAATATGTAAATAATATTTTTAATAAAAAAATGTGTAATTGATAAACTTTGACACACCGTAAAAATGTTATCTGTTTAAATGACACGAACTTTAAATTACTCAGTATAAATCTGTCAAAGTTTATCATTTTTTAAAATTTTGATTTACCAGATAATAACTTTTTAATTCTGTTTTTTTTTCAGGATTACGACTACAGCTACGACTACTCCGATTTTACAATAAAACCAGCTACACATAAGCCAACAGAGTCGCCAATATCCTCATCACCTTTACCACCAATTCCATCTACCACTTATAAACCAACAACCGCTTCTTCATCTACCAAGCCACCCTACCAACCATATCCATTTATACACCCGAGCTCAGAAAAACCAGCAAAAGATCCACCAAAACCGGAAGAAAAACCATCAACTTCCTCAAAACCACTCGTACACGATAAACCGTTTGTAAGCGAGAAACCACTTGTACAAGAGAAACCATTTATTAATGAGAATGTTCCACTTATAGTCGCAAAGCCGCTTATAAATGAGAAACCGCTTATAAACGACAAACCACTTGAACCACAAATCGAAATATCCGTAAATTCTAGCGCCGTCGCTTTGAATACGACGCAAAAAAATTCAAAATTGGATGATTTCAGTGCTCCCGGTAGAATTAAAGTGCAGATAATAGAGACACCTACACCTGTGCAAATTGGCGTGGTTCCTGGTGAAGATCTCGCCGATCAGAACGAAACGTTGCCGCAGGGAGAAATTCTGCATTTTAAAAGGTGCGCTCAGGGGTTTACTAGGGATAAAAGGGGGAGATGTAGGAGGGTTAGAAGGCCTGGAAATGTTCAGCCGCAATTATCGTAAGTATATTACTATTTTGAAAAAATTCGTCGCCGTATACAAAGGCACATGTTTCAAAATGTATTGTTCGCTTGTTTAAAAGTCCTTTAATTCTTGAGGACCTCGTTAATTCTATACATCAGGGTGTCAATTTGAAAACTTTCAATGCGAATATCTCGCAAAATAAAGAAGTTGGAGAAACGCCGTTTGGCACAAATGTTATAGAGTTAGGTGGAACTAGAACCACTATATTTCAGTGAAGGGGTGAGTCACCCCTTAGGCGCGACACACCCCAACTTTAAAATGTCAAATGGCACTACCCCTTTTGTTATACCTCAAATGAAAGGTCTCATTTAGTAGTATTCACCTGTACAAGAATTTTTTCCATTCAATACAGGGTGTAACAAAAACATGAATTCGAATAAAATAAACTGTATTTTGTTAAAATGGTACTTTATTTGATCAGATAATTCAAAATGCATTCCATTTATTTCTAAACCATAGTACAATCGATTTTCTACGAAAGCTTCCTGGGCCACTTTTTTTATAAAAAAAAAAATATTATTATCTCGCAATTGTGACTTATTATCTCACAATTGCGACATATTATCTCGCAATTGTGAGTTATTATCACGCAATTGTTACTTATTATCACGCAATTGTGACTTACTATCTCGCAATTGCGACTTATTATCACGCAATTGCGACTTATTATCACGCAATTGTGACTTACTATCTCGTAATTGCAACTTATTATCACGCAATTGTGACTTATTATCACGCAATTGTGACTTACTATCTCGCAATTGCGACTTATTATCACGCAATTGTGACTTATTATCACGCAATTGTGACTTACTATCTCGCAATTGCGACTTATTTTCACGCAATTGTGACTTATTATCACGCAATTGTGACTTACTATCTCGCAATTGCGACTTATTATCACGCAATTGTGACTTATTATCACGCAATTTTGACTTACTATCTCGCAATTGCGACTTATTATCACGCAATTGTGACTTATTATCACGCAATTGCGACTTATCATCACGCAATTGTGACTTATTATCACGCAATTGTGACTTACTATCTCGCAATTGCGACTTACTATCACGCAATTGTAACTTATTATCACGCAATTGTGGCTTACTATCTCGCAATTTTAGAAACATAACTGACATTTTGTGTATAACAAATACACTTACAAAAGAAATGATAAATACAATTCAATATTTGAAGGAGTATCTACCAGAATGTAACGACGATATTTAATTCTATTCTAAATGCCAACTTTTGCAATGATGAAATTGCTTAGTTTCTAAATGTAATAATACAAAATTATGTTTTATTTTTGCGAAGGAAATATTCTTTTATTTATTCTTTTTTCTTTTTTCTATAATGTGATGTTTCTATTTTTGTTTATTTTATAATTTGGTGTATGTACTACTAAAATCAGTATTTTTTACCATTTATTTTTGTATGACAGGAGATTAAAAATACTGAGATTAACACTATTATACTTCGGTAGAATCAATTAATTGTTCAACAGTAACCAATCCCCTTAATCAACCAAATTAAAAATACTACAGTTTGAGGCGTACCTACGTGTCATTGCCAGTATTTCTCGTTAGTATCTTATGTTTCTATTTGGCCTAAAAATGCATTACTCACAAAAATTTATTTCGTTTTAAGACTGTTTTCTATTTTTTTTTTTTAGTGATAACTTGTCACGGTTTCAATACTAGTATTTTATTAAGTTATCTGTTTCACTAGATGTGGTTGACTGTATAACAGCAGTGCTTCACAGTGAATCAAGTTGCATTTTGTTTAAATTGCTATGATTTCAACAATTTTGTTTTTACAACTATAGTGGTCCTTACAAATGAAATAATATAAGATATTCTTTATTTATATACGACATATTTTCAGAAATTTAACTTTAATAGGAAATATACAATAGTAATAAAAAATTTGGATGGTTTTCTTTTGAACAACTGCCTATATAATGTTGGTTTTTTATAAATTTTAAAAATACCTATGTAAAATAAAAAATTATCATTAAAAAAAAAAACAAATTAGTTATGTGTATTACTTTATTGCATATTAATAAGTTCATCCAATATTGCGAACAGTGTTTCCTTAGTATACCCCACCAAGACTCGATGCGTTGATTACACTGACTGGTTCCTTAGATGAAACTATTATCATCTAAAAATTGATCTTCATTTTTAACAGCAGTTCTTCTCAAAAATTTTTGCATTTGTTCTACAGTTCCATTTTCAGTACCCATATCGGATCTAATTTTTCTTGGACACACCACCATATTTTTCAATATTCTTAAGAAAAAACCCGAAAACAAAAATTGCATCCAGTAATTACTGAAAAATATATACCATTTTTCCTAGTGTTCCTTTTTACCCACCTGCAATTATTTTTGGATCATTCATATTTGAAGATGCTTTCAACCAAATGATAAACCTCGAGTATCCATCAATAGCGCTATTTATTCATATACCATTGAGTCAAGATGCCATAAAAAATTGGGACCAGTATTATTATATTGCCTTTTATGCAGTCTTCGTCTTGTTCTTAGTTCTACTCCAGAAGGATTCAAGTTTTGTAATATTAAACGAACCATATTCTGCGAAACAGAGAAACCATTTTGAATGCATTTCAAATGCATCCATCTATAGCCATGGAGTTGGGAAGAATTTTGTAACTGATGGTCTATAAAATTTACTAAAATATTAGCTCCACTGAAATATTTTTTTCTAAACAACTTGTTTTTGTTTAAAATCCTCTTTAGTTGTCGTTTTGATATATTTGTTGAAAATCTCTTTTTCAGTATGTTTCGAATTTCACTATAATTACATGCATTTAAAAAAATAGTGCATAATAAGATTATTTCTTGATCTTGAATCCATCGTCTAGTGTTGCAAATATCTTAAAAGATGGTTAAAATTGTAAAACAACTTAATGAATTATACATATGTTTAAACTCAAAACTCACCTGAAGCTACTACAAGCTCGAGAATGGAGAATTTCACGAAACATTGACCAAAGCTCATCATTTTAAGCAGACATGTAACACCAAAATAACTCACAATTGCGTGATAATAAGTCACAATTGCGTGAAAATAAGTCGCAATTGCGAGATAGTAAGTCACAATTGCGTGATAATAAGTCACAATTGCGTGATAATAAGTCGCAATTGCGTGATAATAAGTCACAATTGCGTGATAATAAGTCGCAATTGTGAGATAATAAGTCACAATTGCGAGATAATAATATTTTTTTTTTAAAAAAAGTGGCCCCAGGAAGCTTTCGTAATTTTCAAACTCCGTTATTGTTATTAAGATAATATTTTATTTCATTAGATGGTCAACATGCATTCCATTTTTTTGTAAACAAAAAAAACTTCAAATTCCATTCTAAAATTTTGGAGCACTTATCTGAAAATAAAAAATGGCATTGAATTTATGGGGTATGAGGACATGGCCGAAATGTTACGTGTTACTCTCCAGTTACTAAAAAATATTTGTTTTAGCGACGAACGCACGTTTCATTTAAACGGTTCAGTGAACAAACACAACTGCAGATATTGGAGTGACGAAATCCGCATTTCTTCAGGGAAGGGCGCAGTATCCAGAAAAAATAAATATCTGGGCGGGAATTTTAGGCGACACTGTGATTGGGCCATTATTTATTAATGGCATTCTTAATGGCGATACTTGGAAATGTTAGATATCACCATTCAACCTCTCATTGTTGAAGACATTGAAAATCAGCTGGACATTGACGAAAACAGGAATCTGAATGAAAATTTAATACATTTTCAGCAAGACGGAGCACCACCCCACTACGTTCTTCCAGTCAGGCAATTTTTGAATGATGCATTTCCAGGTCAATGGATTGGACGGAGAGGTCCAATCTAATGGCCGGCGAGATCTCCTGATCTAACACCTCTTGATTTTTTCTCTGGGGACTTTTGAAATCCATCGTATTTAAAACAAAACCGGATTCAATAGAAGATCTTCGGCAACGAATTATTACGGAATGCAGCAATATTCCAAGAGAAGTGTTCCACAATTTAAGAACAGAATTTGAAAATCGATTATACTATTGTTTAGCACAAAATGGAATGCATTTTGAACATCTAATCAAATAAAATATAATTAAATTTTTTGTTTTTGTTACCCCCTGTATTGAATGGAAAAAATTCTTATACAGGTGAATACTACTAAATGAGACCTTTCATTTGAGGTATCACAAAAGGGGTAGTGCCATTTGACATTTTAAAGTTGGGGTGTGTCGCGTCTAAGGGGTGACTCACCCGCTCACTTAAAAATATTAGTTCTAGTTCCTCCTAACTCTATAACATTTCTGCCAAACGGGGTTTTTATTTGGCAAGATATTCGCACTGAAAGTTTTCAAATTGACACCCTGTATACTGTTTCAATAGATCCTTTTAAAGTTTTATGAGGTTACGTAGGAACACACAGGGTGTCCCAAAAACATACCGACAAACTTTTAAGATTAAAGGGAGATAGGGGACATCAAAACAAACTTTTTTTGTTTAATAAACATCTATCCTCAAAGAAGCCGTTTGGGCAGAAAAAATTAAAACGTTTTGGTTAGTTTTATTTTCGTGATAAATAATTATTATTAAAGGAACCAAAAGAGGTTAACGGATGTTAACGTAGTTTAGATTAGTAAAAAAACTTGTATTTCGTGCCAAATTGTTTTATTTTAAAAATGCAAAATGCTTTCGGCATAACGCCGTTTTCAGTGCTTATTGTCTACCACAATGATATTCAAAAATTTTAAAGGTCATTTTGATTCAGAACATTAGTTGTTGGAGTGTCCCACCTTGCTAAATATTCCTGTTATTTTCTTTAAAATATTTTGAATTTTATTTTATTTAAATTAAGAGTTATTTATAAAGCCATTATTTAAGTTTAAGATCTAACAAATTTCCCATTTTTTTAGGCGGCTAAAGTCTGTCACTCTAGCTGTTGTACGATGTACGAAAAAAGTTATCAACTTAAAATTTTTAGGAAAAATCAAGTTCTATAAGGGTACGAAGCCTATTGATATTGAAAAAATCGAAATTAAATTGAAGGGAGGTTAATGGGGGTTGAAATATTAAAAAGAATCCTAACTCCAAAATCAAAAATGATATCAACTTAAAATTTTTAGTAAAAATCAAGTTCTATAAAAAAACAGAGTCTATTGTTCCTAAAAAATCAAAATAAAAATGGAGGTTAAGGGGGATTGAAATATTAAAAAAAATCTGATGTCAAATCGATAAGATGCGAGTGCGAGCCAGTTTCCTTGAAGCCTTGTGTTGACGATTTGGACGATGCAACCCAAACACTTTAATTCACACTTCCAATTCATTTATTCGCCCCGTTGCCTAGTACAGAAAACTTAGCTTGCCTACAAACTCACTACACTCGAGAGACGTATACTCCGACGATGCCAATATTTTCCATTTTGTTCTCCCAGCGGAGACGTTTTCGAAAATATCTCTAATACCCCCATTATCACAAATTTTTAAACCCTCAGGAAACAATACATCTCTCGCACTCTGAAAGGCTCAAACGCACATTTTCAAAACACTCTACAAACCCCTTGGCGTCCTCAGCGTCTTCTATTATTTTGCAAGCCGAAAAGAAAACTCCCACAACCTAACTTAAGACTAATCTCTGACTCTCAAGATCTCCCACTCACCGCTGAACACCAGGATCTAATGGGCTCCAATAATTTACATTAAACCAACCCATCCCAATTACATATTATAGCCATTGTCATACTTATGTACAGTATTGTAATTTAGGTTTTCGTGGTTTCCCTAAATCATATTTTCCACCTTATTCGGATCGGTGGCTTGAGTGTCTAATGCGCTCGCATTCATTTGCGAGCAATTTTGTGGTTTTGGATCCTACATAAGACCATGTGAATTTATTTGCATGGTTCTCTATAGGATTTGTTGGATGCCATATTAGCAGAAATTTAATTTCTGTTGGTATGACATCGATATTTTAAAAATCACCGTTTATTCTATGGAATTGACCATATTTGAGATATTGAGATTGGAAATAACAAAATTGACGATATTATTTTCGTGAACACAACCAGCCACACAGGACCCATGCGCCAGCACTTAGGTTACCGTAGGTAACTATGTAGTTAGGGAGTACCACCTTGAAATGGAAGAGGGTGTTAAGAGAATAAAATGTACTAAAAAATTGTAAAATAAAACTAAAAAAACACGACATGCCAGATATGATTCATAGAAACTTATGAAAGGATAATAGAAAATCAATTTTTGATCTTTATTATCAATAATAAGCTTAGTTAAGATAATTGATGTAGAATTATAACGCTTATGAACGAATTTGGCTAAATGGTTTCTGCAAAAGCTCTATACATGTTAAATATTAGGAGTATTCTTGACCTTTACATGATGTAAATCCATAATGATTACTAGGAAAAACCAAGCTGTGGTCGATTTTCACAAAAATAATTTTATTTACTCAAATATTATTTTGTGAACATTCTGAGATAATTCCGTTTCGACTATACTCTACTCCAGAGGTTTCGTAAATGTTTAAGCACATCATATAAAGAATAATGTGTTCTTAAATCCCGTGAATATTCATTTTTGAAGACTAACAAAGCATTTTTAATTATTATACATTAAAGAATATCTATTCACGTCCTGGAGGTAATATGGACTTAATGGTATAACAAGTCACATAATAATAATAATACTGTAAGGGGTTTTCTCGCCTCAGAGAAAACGGTTCCTTACGAATGACGCTGGTTACGGACGGTTCTCGAGCGCCAGATTTTTGGTGATGGTTTACTCCACAAACTCCCGAAACAGCGTCGAAAGTACTCGGGCAGCACAGATGGAGATGAAAAATTCCAGGGGTCAAAGGTTACTTAGACTCAAATAATTAGTAGCCACAAATAATGGGTTTTAATCACTACTTGTGGTTGCAAAGAATTTTTCACTGCTGAAAAATAAGGGGGAAGTAAATTGGTGATCAGTAAACTCAGTAATAGTCACGGTTATTTTGACACATATATTGATTTTAACTATATACACTAAAAAAATAAAAATAAGATATTTCAACGCCCACCCTCGGTTATGAAACCCTGAACAAAAAAAAAATGAAGCAATGGCAAAACGGTAACGAACGGCTGATATAGTTGGCAGGTATTCTCAATCAGACTGCTTAAACTGGATACGGTAAAGGGGTCGCGTATACAAAAAAAAATTGTATTCGGAAATCTCAGACTAAGGTCAAAATTTAAATCTCGGATAATATGAATTCTAAATTTACGGCAATTACTCTCAAATCGAGAAAAAAAAATAATCTAATTGTAAATCATGGATAATACGGATTCAACAATTTAAATTTACGGTAATTGTTTAAATCGCAAAGCAAATCAAAATTTTAATCAAGGATATTAGTTTTAAAAATTCCAAAATTTACGGTAGTAAATCAAAATTTAAATCAAGGCTAGTATGAATAAAAAAAATTAAACTTCGGCACTTCTGTAACTCGTGAGGACCACTCGAAATCTTTCTAAATGTTTGTTTCGTTTTTAAAACCCCTGAATACAATGAGCAAGCTACGGTGAATCAAACCCACACTACCTCTTATTTTTATTTATTATTATAACCCCAAGTCGGACAAGGATATCTAGGAAGAAAAATAACACACGGAACTTTAAGCCCTCAGTGAGTTATTTGGGAATAGACAGAAAGGAAAATTAACACACGGAACTTTAAGCCCTCAGTGAGTTAATAGCGGAAAGCTAGAAACGAAAATAACACACGGAACTTTAAGCCATCAGTGAGTTATTTGGGAATAGACAGGAAGGAAAATTAACACACGGAACTTTAAGCCCTCAGTGAGTTAATTGCGGAAAGCTAGGAACGAAAATAACACACGGAACTTTAAGCCCTCAGTGAGTTATTTGGAAGTAGCCAGGACGGAAAAATAAAGGAACGGAAATTTTATATTCAAAACAGGAAATGATACCCTTTAACAAATCTATTCTTTTAAAAGTCTATCTAAATTTTAAAAAAATGAACACTCTAATTCCTATCTTTTCCCAATTTACTTATTTAATAATTCTCTTTACAAAGTCAATTTATAACGGAAGCAGTCCTCACCGTTCGAAGACGATAATAAAAAAAAATAAACACGGTCAATATCAAAACAAGAAACTATTCTTCGACTGTTAATTTAATTATTAAATTTCGGAATTTTTACAAAATTATTTACGTGTTAAAATGTGATCTCAAACGGTGTTTAAATATACTAATTTAATTCGGTTTTAATTCCTATCTAAACTCGATACTACGGCAAAAAATAAAAACGGGTTTTTTGTACTAACTGCGGTAAATATGGTTTTAGCTCGCGGTGCTGCTATTAAATTTGTCGACTGACTCTTTCGATCGCTCGGAATGGAATTAAAAATTCCTGCCGCGATGGTCTCGTGCTCGGGTCAAAAATATTTATCAATGTTCCACGCATGATCAACATAAGGCATTTCTTTATAAGCTTACTACAACATACTTGGTTACAGTATTGTGGTTACTGTGGTGACATTACGCATACCATGGTTTCCCTATTATTGAATGTCATATGTCAAATTTAATTTAAGTTTGGGGATTTCTAAACGAAATTTGTATTTTAGAAATTTTAGGATGTTTTGACTTTGTTATTTTTTATTATAGTATGTTCTAGTAAGCTTATAAATAAAGGCATTTCTTTATAAGCTTAACACGACATACTTCGTAACAGCGTTGTGGTTACTCTGATGACGTCAGACATACCGTGGTAACTCGTAGCACTTGTCGTTGTCACATGTCAAATTGGGGATTTGTTTACTTTGTTTTTGTTCAGATAAATAAAAGTGTTTTTGTCACAGACGTCATTTGGTTTTCGTTCTTTTGTTATTTATTTAAATATGTCTCCTCCAACAAAAGGAAGAAAAAAATTAATAAGTGTTATTTGTGATGAAATAACAATGATAAATACTTGTGCCAGTAGTCCCATATTTTCATCTTTATATTTCAATATAAATAACAGTATCCAATGGCCATCAACATCGCTCTCGTGAAGAGTTATTTCAGTGCCCTGTATTTCAAATATAATTTCTTTCATAGTAAATAGAGTTTTCTTTGGTAAATACAAAAATGCCCAACCCAAATATACAAAATGAACCATATAACCCGTAACCACAGAAAAATGTATCTAATTTAATATCTTTACAATACTTTGCGCATGCTCGATATGTTTAAATCCGGACCTTACTGACCTTACCACACACCTTACCCCTAAAAACATCATGGTTAGTAGTAGTTACATATTTTGGTAACGTATGACGTCATGGAAGTAACCAAACCGTTTAAAGAATTGCTTTGGTTACATAAGTATGTTCTAGTAAGTTATGGTAAGCTTATAAAGAAATGCCTTAAATGCCTCGTTAGATGTAGCTACATATGCTTTGGTAACATGTAACCAAAGCAGAGTAACCAAACGTTATAAAGAAATGCTCTGGTTACAGAAGTATGTTCTGGTAAGCTTATAAAGAAATGCCTTTAAGTGGGAAAAGGTACTCGAGAAGGGGACGGTGCTTGCTGCCGGCGTTCGTTATCGTGTAAAAATATTAAAAATAATAAATTCCCAAATCTACAATTTTCTATAATATAAATTCAAAACCCTGGTTTAAAATGATTTTTGAAAACCATTGCTATATTGTGAAAGTACTATGAATTTTCGGATTATTATATATTTCAAAATAATAGATACAGGGTGAAGCCAAAAAGTTGATTTATAAATTATAATAGTAACGAATAATTAATTTTATTAAATTGACATGCCGGATTCTAATGAAAGTTAGATTTAAAATTATTAATAAGAATACTAATTCGGCAATTGAATAAAAAAAAAAATAGTAATGAAAAATGACTTCATTACAATACTTACCCTAATTCACACTCTTACAAGTAAATTTCAACGCCTGAAGCGACTTGTGTAGGGGAAGGGACGTATATTATTATTTGCCGTGGCGTTTCGGGCAACTTAAACATACTTGAATTACAGATGAAGAAAACCCCACCCTCCATTATCGAAACTGTAACGCATGGCGATTTTTATAATCTGGATGTCATATCAACAAAATTAAAATTTCTGCTAATATGGCATCCAGCAAATCTTATAGAGAATCATGCAATAAATACACATGGTCTTCTGTAGGATTCGAAGCCGGGTGTTTCTCAACCACTAATATGGATTAATTTATTTATTAATAATTCCATTTACTTCCTCTTATAATATACATTTATTGTCATACATACATCGCTGATAGAACAATATTTATTTTTATTTTTATTTTTAGGTATGGTTTTAGTAGGTTAGCAAGTAACCTAGCGTCCAGATTTCGTCAAACGTCAGAAGAGAGTTCAGCGTCTTCCTCCGAGTCAAAAGAAGACTAATCGCTTAACTAATTTTTAAATTATTTTTCGTATTAAGGAGACATATTTTAAAAGACTTTTATATAAAAGAAATGCACATGAAGGTGCCATAATTAAGAAGTAATAACAGTTATAATTAATATCTGATTCTAAAATACTAAAATCGATCTCTATTTATTAATAATTAGACAGTACCTATGATGCTCAATAAATTATATTATTTATTTAAAAAAGTAGTAGAATAATAAATACGATTTTATATTTTTATTATATATTTTTTATTTCATTAATAATAGGTATTCCGCTTGTCGAGATGAAAAGACATATATAACAACAGATTATTTTTTTCGTATAACTTTTAACCATAGCCCTCAGAAGGTCTAGATACCGCATCGTAAAAACATTTTGACCCCCCATATGATGGGCGCCATGATAAATAAATGTCAATAAATTTTAAGTTGGCACTACTGACAAGACAGAATCGGCGCAAGTTTAGTAATAAGCGTAAGATCGGCGTTCGACGTATATAATCGATTTTATTATCTGTTGTGTTGTTTATTTTGTTCTTCTAGTAAAGGTTTTATTTAAAACATTATTTTTTAGTTTAGTCGTTTAGTGTTTTATTATAATAAAAAACATTTGTGGTTTGGTGTTAAATTTTTACAGGATTTTTAAAATCTCTTTTTGTTTTGTACGTGAATGTTACAATGCATCTAACGGTAGAAGATACAAGGAAGGAATAACATTTCATGTGTAAGTTTTCACAAATATTTGTGTATTTACAAAATCAAATAATTTGTATGTTTTGTTGTAGCATACCAAAAAATGTTAGGAAAGAATAACTGATAGCCATAGGAAGACCATTGAATCATTTTGTGACTTTAGTATAAGCCCAGAAAATTTGGGGATACTAGCTGAAACGGCAAATGTGTTATTGGCTCCTTGTTAGTGACCTATTGTACAATTTTTCCAACACAAGTTCCATGATCCTTTGAACTTGACTGCACCGTACTGATGAAGACCAATAGTCAGAAAAACGTGTCGACCGTTACTTCTTTTTTACTTTTTTTTATTCGGAAAATGTCCACTATTACTACCTTGATACAATAATATTAGTTCCGTTCTAAGTAGGTACATATTATAGTTTGTATATTTTATGCTTTATTTTATTATATGTAATAAATGATAGGAAATATACTTTTATAGTAAATAAATTGATTAAAGCAATATGTAAGAATAAGTTTATCTAAGGATTAAATTGTTATAGCAATTTTTCATATCCATTGTTTATTAATTTGTTTCATTTAATTCTTTCTTATTGAGTTAGTTATTTCATATAAATATGCGATACTTGTAAAATGTAATATTTTCTTTTAAATAGGTATATATTATGTTCGTATAAAATATTGTTCAGTTAATAAAAACAGAAATATTTTGTCTTTAATTCAAAAGAAGTTTGTAAATTTTTCAAAATATATATTTACCTACCCCAAAAAAAGATTAATAAAACCAGTTAGTCATATACACATTTTCTATATATTTATAGAGGTACTTTTTAAATAACTTTCAATACATTCGAAATCTGTGGTTTTATTAAACTCAATGTAACAAATAATAATAGGTATTCTCAAAAATATTTAAAAATAAAATCGAGATGGGACTCTTGTATAATTTAGTGACTATTCGCCTATGGTTAGTGCACTGCTGTATGTCCCTGGGTTTTCTACATTAGAACAATAGTGCTTCTCCACTCTAGCAGTATTTTTTGCATCTCAGATTATATTTATTAAAAAACCAAGGAATTGTTTTGGGCCTATTGCTGTGTCCTTTTCCAACATTCCCAAAGTTTTTTTTTTACTTTCTGCTGATTGGATCTCCGATAGCGACAACTCCATTTCTTGTTCCACTAGTTTTTTATCAAATTTTTAAAATAACTTCTATATATTTATCTTTTGCAATGACTTCGCTTACCTGCTTCATAATCTCTTCCCTATGCCCCAATTTCTCTAACAGGTGAGATCTTATACTCGCTCTATTAAATCAAATTATCATTATAGTTTATTTGAAAATGCTTGGTAGCACAGTTTTTATGGCAAAGGTCCATATTTTTATATAATTTTGCTATTATTCATTTTCAAATAAACTATAGGAATAGGAGTAATCTATTAGTTTTTCTAAAAATACCTTGTTACCGATGTAAGTATATCTTTCCCTAGTTAAAAAATTCGAGTTTTTATTTTCATAATATAATATAAATAAATGACCGGTTAACAATCACATTCTTTTAAATAGTACATTTGACATTGAAGTAGGTATTTTCTCCATATTGCCAAACAGGAACAGATGGTTTACTTGTAATTTGAATTATATTACATAAATCTCACTGAATTTCTCTATAATTCTCATAGCAATATGTACACAAACCACTTATCCAATAATATATAACCATGTAAAAATAACATTTCAAGAACGAGAAATTTTATAAAACCGGTCCTGTCTGAACAGATCTAGGAAAATCAAATAGGTTTGTCAAAGTTTTGTTCTTAATTTGAAATTAGAAATTGTGCGTCTCACTCACTTATAACTAATAACAAAGTGCAGATTATCGGTGTTCACGTAGTAGAGAACACACAAACTAAAAATCAGTGTAGCCAAAACATAAATTTACCTAACATGGCGACAAGCTTGAATGGGGTCATTTTTTTGTATTGACAGTATACGCCAAGCGGTATCTAGACTTTCTGAGGGCTATGCTTTTAACCAATTAGAACGTTCAATTTAGTTAAGTTACCTCGTATAATTTCGATAATACCCATAGCCCTCAGAAGGTCTAGATACCGCATCGTAAAAACATTTTGACCCCCCATATGATGGGCGCCATGATAAATAAATGTCAATAAATTTTAAGTTGGCACTACTGACAAGACAGAATCGGCGCAAGTTTAGTAATAAGCGTAAGATCGGCGTTCGACGGCGATTATATAATCGATTTTATTATCTGTTGTGTTGTTTATTTTGTTTTTCTAGTAAAGGTTTTATTTAAAACATTATTTTTTAGTTTAGTCGTTTAGTGTTTTATTTTAATAAAAAACATTTGTGGTTTGGTGTTAAATTTTTACAGGATTTTCAAAATCTCTTTTTGTTTTGTACGTGAATGTAACAATGCATCTAACGGTAGAAGATACAAGGAAGAAATAATATTTCATGTGTAAGTTTTCACAAATATTTGTGTATTTACAAAATCAAATAATTTGTATGTTTTGTTGTAGCATACAAAAAAATGTTAGGAAAGAATAACTGATAGCCATAGGAAGACTATTGAATCATTTTGTGACTTTAGTATAAGCCCAGAAAATTTGGGGATACTAGCTGAAACGGCAAATGTGTTATTGGCTCCTTGTTAGTGACCTATTGTACAATTTTTCCAACACAAGTTCCATGATCCTTTAAACTTGGCTGCACCGTACTGATGAAGACCAATAGTCAGAAAAACGTGTCGACCGTTACTTCTTTTTTACTTTTTTTTATTCGGAAAATGTCCACTATTACTACCTTGATACAATAATATTAGTTCCGTACTAAGTAGGTACATATTATAGTTTTTCTACACCCGTATTATAATAATGCACTTATATGCCCAAAATCCGTTTCATAATGATACCCATTATGATACAGATTTTTCATTATGATACAGATTTTTAATCAATAGAAACCTACAATTTTTCAATCAAGCATGATGTTTGACGTTTGTCCTAAATTCCTATGTAATTGTTTTAGTTGTCAAAACGTATTAAATTTTCGTAGATAGCTAAACTTCGATAATTATAATATTAAAATGTCTGATATCAGCGATATAGAAGACTCCTCCACACATATCGGAGAAAGGAGAAAATGCAGTACAAAATATTTTGCCCCAAAAATCTGTGGTAATACCAATACCCAAGGTAATACCATTAATTACAATTTTGTAGAATTTTTTATAGAAATACGAGTAATTACTGTTATTGTGTTCAATGCCAATATAAATAGAATATTTATAGGTCTTGATTATTTATCGGGTGTAGAAAAAATAGCGTATGCAACTCTCATGTAATGGTTATTAAAACACTCGCATAAACCATACGAAACTCGCCTTTGGCTCGTTTCGTATCCCGGTTAATGCTCGTGTATTAATAACCATCATTACATGATCGTTGCATAATATACTATTGTATGTTTTATGCTTTATTTTATTATATGTAATAAATGATAGGAAATATACTTTTATAGTAAATAAATTGATTAAAGCAATATGTAAGAATAAGTTTATCTAAGGATTAAATTGTTAAAGCAATTTTTCATATCTATTGTTTATTAATTTGTTTCATTTAATTCTTTCTTATTGAGTAAGTTATTTCATATAAATATGCGATACTTGTAAAATGTAATATTTTCTTTTAAATAGGTATTATTATGTTCGTATAAAATATTGTTCAGTTAATAAAAACAGAAACATTTTGTCTTTTATTCAAAAGAAGTTTGTAAATTTTTCAAAATATATTTACCTACCCCAAAAAAAGATTAATAAAACCAGTTAGTAATATACACATTTTCTATATATTTATAGAGGTACTTTTTAAATAACTTTCAATACATTCGAAATCTGTGGTTTTATTAAACTCAATGTAACAAATAATAATAGGTATTCTCAAAAATATTTAAAAATAAAATCGAGATGGGACTCTTGTATAATTTAGTGACTATTCGCCTATGGTTAGTGCACTACTGTATGTCCCTGGGTTTTCTACATTAGAACAATACTGCTTCTCCACTCTAGCAGTATTTTTTGCATCTCAGATTATATTTATTAAAAAATCAAGGAATTGTTTTGGGCCTATTGCTGGGCCCTTTTCCAACATTCCCAAAGTTTTTTTTTACTTTCTGCTGATTGGATCTCCGATAGCGACAACTCCATTTGTTGTTCCACTAGTTTTTTATCAAATTTTTAAAATAACTTCTATATATTTATCTTTTGCAATGACTTTGCTTACCTGCTTCATAATCTCTTCCCTATGCCCCAATTTCTCTAACAGGTGAGATCTTATACTCGCTCTATTAAATCAAATTATCATTATAGTTTATTTGAAAATGCTTGGTAGCACAGTTTTTATGGCAAAGGTCCATATTTTTATATAATTTTGCTATTATTCATTTTCAAATAAACTATAGGAATAGGAGTAATCTTTTAAAATACCTTGTTACCGATGTAAGTATATCTTTCCCTAGTTAAAAAATTCGAGTTTTTATTTTCATATTATAATATAAATAAATGACCGGTTAACAGTCACATTCTTTTAAATAGTACATTTGACATTGAAGTAGGTATTTTCTCCATATTGCCAAACAGAAACAGATGGTTTACTTGTAATTTGAATTATATTACATAAATCTCACTGAATTTCTCTATAATTCTCATAGCAATATGTACACAAACCACTTATCCAATAATATATAACCATGTAAAAATAACATTTCAAGAACGAGAAATTTTATAAAACCGGTCCTATCTGAACAGATCTAGGAAAATCAAATAGGTTTGTCAAAGTTTTGTTCTTAATTTGAAATTAGAAATTGTGCGTCTCACTCACTTATAACTAATAACAAAGTGCAGATTATCGGTGTTCACGTATTACAGAACACACAAATTAAAAATCAGTGTAGCCAAAACATAAATTTACCTAACATGGCGACAAGTTTGAATGGGGTCATTTTTTTGTATTGACAGTATACGCCAAGCGGTATCTAGACTTTCTGAGGGCTATGATAATACCTGATTATACATAGAGTAGCTCCACCAATCAAAAATATTTACAATAATTTCATCTCCGTAGTAACCACATCGACAACAATACACTAACTAACAGGACCGTCAAATTTTGACGTTTATCAATAATTAATAATTGTAATTTTCATTGTACCAATATGTATTTAAATTAATAAATTGTTGATATTTACTTAATTTACTCAAAAAATAATCGTATCAAATACAATACGTACTTCAAAATAAATACGGTTATACATCTCAAACTTCCTGCATAATTACAAATCGTGTCAGTTTGACAGAATAATCCTCCCGCTTCGCGGTCGGATTATTTAAACTGTCACACTGACACTCTTTATAATTATGCAACAAGTTATCGATGTATAACCTGATTATTTTGAAGTACTTACAGGGCTGGTATATCTAAGGGGGTCGCGACCATTGATAAGGCAACGTAAGGATACGTCCTATGTATTATTTTTGATATACAAAAGTGGAACCGGTAGGCGTGGCTTTTGCACTCACTAAAATGGCGGAAGAGCAGAACCGGATTTACAAGTTTTTATTGTACTATTTCTGGTTAAATATCATTATTTGAACTATAAAAAAATTAATTTCCTTTTTATTGACATTAACTTAAAAGGTAGTGGAAGGCCGAGGTTATAAAAGAAGGGGGTTTAAAAGCTTAAATATGCCCGGCTTTCAGCCGAAAGGTGCTGAATAAAGTAAATGAAAGAAATAAAATATAACTGATTTAATTATCACTCAAGTGGCTATTAAGCGCTGGAGAATATATTATTTGCAAAATTGCAACTAATCAATGACCATCATATAACTAACTTGGGGCCGATTCCACCATTGGGTTTAACGAAGTTTAAAATGACATTTTTACATAAAATTTAATTTTAATCTTCAATTAATAGTTTAAACTTTAACACAATGGTGGAATTAACCCTAAAGCGTTGAAATCGTTCACAGAAAAAATAAATAGTACATTTTTGGTTCACATAAGCGACAAAAGTAAACAGAGTTCGCTTTATTGGATCAGTCGTCACACGTTTGCACTAAGGGCACATAAATAGCTCAATCTTTAGTTTTCGTTTTTCTATGAGCCCAATGCTTCTGTCTTTATCGGAAAGTACAAGGTCGCAAATGTCAACTAATCTAACCATGGAGAAAGAATCTTTAATTAACAGCTTTCTCGAAATTAAGAACAAATGTTCATACACTAAAAGCTCTATAATCAGATATGAAACTTAATGCAAGGCTCGCGGAAAATGGCTAATAAGCAATCTCTGTGTAGGTAGATGCACTATTCAGGAAATCAAAATGTGGATTAATCTTACTTGGTCTTGGTACTTTTGTAGATTTAGACTGAAAGGTGCATATCTTCATGCAAGACATTCAGTAAATCAGCGAAGCCACAACCAGCGGTGTGCAGGTGCACTTCTAACAAATGTAAAATATGAAGTGATCTTACTTGAGACCTATAGATCCAATGACGATAGTATGGTAGTTGGTTTGAGCTGGGCTTCTCACCATCTGCAGAGATTATGGCTACTTATGTAAAGGCCTACCCTAATAACACACAACATGCCCACAAGCGTGCCGGTCCAATTTAATTGGTCTATGCACAATAATCATGCATGTATAATTGAAAGTCAGACAAAGAATGTGAAGATAAAGTTGAAGTCTCAATCATAATTAAAGTCACAGATGAAGTTAAAGTTAACAGCAAAAGAGTTGAAATTGTAGGATGTTGATAAAGGGAGGCCAACAGCTAGGTAATAAATGTTTATTGAGTTAGGAAAAGTATCCACTGTGCTTTTCTTAACCACTAAGGTAAAAACCAGAATATTTTCTAATACACAATTTCTTCGCTAGGCAAAATAAGAAATAAATTTGTGAGTACTTCCCAAGTGTTTTTCCAAAAGCTCTAAGGACAAAATTGACGAAAATGGCCTAATCCAAGTTCAAATTCTAAAACTTGAACATTAAAGATAAGTATCTTACTGTAAAACAAGTAAAACCCCGTTGTTGACTAAATGGTTGAATAATTCATTACCTAGGTGGAGGTAGAACAGGGACTAGAGTTTAGCAGAAAAAGCTACTAGAAAAGGTGAACAAAACAGACTGGGGCATATGAACGTCAAGCAAATATTGTAAATGCAAATAATGTGTGCTGTGATTAAATAAAAGTGTACAAGGAATAAAGTTTTAATATTTTCTTATCCATATCTATGAGTGATATTTATTTTTAATACTAGACAAACGGTTTTGATTTTATTGCTAGTCTCATTAAAAAAAGACTAATGTTATTTTTTTTTCGATTTATGGCCAAGGTGTATGTACCTAATATGCCAGTCTCAAGCTTGTGTTTAAATTCTTAATAATTGTGTTCTGTGTAGGCTTTGTTACTGTTTCCCAGCGCCACTTCAGGAACAGCACTGTTAATTATTAGAACCCAACAGTGAATGGTCGAGTGGGGAATCATACCAAGGCATTAGAAAATATTTTTATTATTATTAGAACTTATATACAGTGTGTTCATAATATGCACTGTACAAACTTAAATATTATATTCCTGAATTCATTTCAAGCATAAAATGTCCTATGAACAAATATCCAATTCTACATGGTTACCAAGCTGCAAGAGTTTAAATATCAAAAGATATATTAACACAGTATGCCATGTGTTCCAATATGTCGAAACACAGCACTGAATGTTTGGTGCTTTGGAACTTGTCGGTATGGAAATCGTCGCTTGTTGAGGAGCTGGATAATCTCGAGGTTTCCATGTTGGAGCAGTTGTTGTTGGTGACTACTGGCAAATGTTTGTATTGTATTTTCAACAGTCTCCACTTTAAGGTTCCTATGAAGATCAGTATTGTGGCAGTACCATGGTGCATCGACGATGTTCCTTAATAATTTATTCTGGAAACGATGAATAACTTCGATGTCACTTTTACTGGCACATCCCCAAAGCTGGCGAATCGCTTCATTTTCACCAATTCCTTTAAACGCACTAATCTGAAACAAATTATAGGTAATTAAAAAGGTATATTAATATTGTTTTAAATTAACTATAATAAAACAAACAATATATACTCATGCATACACAAAACATGAAGCTCTACTTTTCAATCAGCTGTAGAACTAATAAATAAAATTGGTGGAAGGACCGCAAATGTAGGTTATATTTAAATAGAAATAAGAATATATAAAATGCCTATAAATTTGATAAACGAAATAGCGTACGATTAATGTACTTCTCAAGAAAATGCTTGGAACATATACATATATATAATTTAGAAGGTTCCCAATTATGCTTCTTGACAAACTGTATTCACGCGCTACGTTTTTCAGGATTTTTTGGAAATCTATAAATATTATTTCGTATGAAAAAGTATTTATTCCAATATAGGTGGGCCCAAAAGTTGATAGATGATTTTTTTGCATTTTTAAAAGCATACTTTTACACATTTTATACAAACCTGTCATAATACTGTCCTGTATAATATTTATAATTTTGATACTAACCTATGAAACGTTATTCCAGTCGATTTTTCACAAAAACGTCTATCGCTAGAGCAGGAACATATAACACAGCAAGGCATTATATACTTTATAAGTTTTTAACACTCAAAATTTGCTCAAACACAAATTAAATTCAAATTTAATTACACAAATGACACTAAAAATATAACCTATAAAATTTGACAATTTGCACTCACAGTAATGGCGGACCGGTCCCACTTTTCGATTACGCATGTCGTATCCCTAGGTTGCCAGATCAATGGTCGCGACATAGGAGTCCATTTTGGACGCCATTTTTTTCGAAATAGTAGTCGCCATTGATCTGGCAACGTGGCAACTTGTAGTCGCCAGGTTTACCAATATAAGAAAAAAAATCAATGTCATTTCTTAAATGACATTTCCATTATAAAATGCCCATATTTTTTAGGATAAAATATTTCAATTTAATAAATTATTAATCTCAGATGTACATAAAATACGTCGGGAAAAGTAGATCACTTTCAATTTTGTGCTGTTTTAGTTTTGTTTATTTTAAAAGGTAATTGAAGAGATGAAGACAATTTTCTTATAGATGATGCATAACAAATTATTGCTCCCTTTTTTAGAGCTCCAGTCCCTTAAGTCTATTTATTTTAGGTCTTTTTAAATTGTTGGTAGGTATTATTCACTTCATTTGTATGTTTTTAGTTAATTTAAATAATTTTGTGTAATATCTTGTGATTTGTTTTCTATACATTTTAGTATGTATTTGTTGTCTACATCTTACAAAGGATGGATTTGAAATACTTTTACAACAGAGGTACTTTCCTAAAACTGGCCGAAATTTGAAACTGAATACAGTTCTTAGAGAAAATCTCCAGTAAAAAATGTCTGCATGCAGAATAACAGTAGCATAGATTAACAAAGCTGACAAAAGAGTTGGACAAGCATTTGTCTAGCTTTTTTTAATATTTCAGGACAATAGTGTTAACAGCAGACTACAACAAAAACATCCAAAGTTTAGTAATCAAGCAAAATATTCCGGTATCTATATTTTTATTCAAAACTTTTGTGCTTCTACTCCAATACTAACCATATAGAAGCATATGCATTTTATAGTATTTACAAGATTCGGATTAAATGTACCCACAATTTATAAAGATTATTAAACTAAAATAAAACATTTCAAATAACACCTGCTTTTATGTTAAATATGTTTTTATTAAATACATAAATTAGTCTCAACCACACATTTTTTTTTGTTTTTACTTCTAGTGTAAAAGTGACTACTAATACAGTCTTTCAAGTTTATTATTTATAGAGACCAGCTACTACAAAATATCTTATTGATGATAACTAATTTCTCTTTAATAATGGTTTTGCATTTATTAACATTTTACAGCACTTTGTTTATATGAAACCTCTATTTAACTCTTAATTAAATCACATTTAAATCAAGTAATTACATTTTCATATTCAACTTATGTATTCTTATTAGAACTTGGTCACTTTTTTTTTACTTTGAATCTTTTGACTGTGGTAACAGTCCATTCACCAAACCACAAAGTCACTTAAAAATGTTGAAAGAGAATGTCATAAAGGTAAAATTCCTTCTTCTATCATGTTTTCCATGCAATTTTAGGTTGTAAACGTTTTGTCCAACACCTTTTTTAAATTTATCCCAAGCAACACTAGGTATGAAAGATTTAAATCCTGGATTTACAGCATTCAGTTTTGAGATGAGTGCAATCACAATGTATGTAGTTTAAGAGATAATTTTCACATGAACACTTATTTACCACAGCACAAACGCATGTACCTATTCATGTAACATTAAAATAAAGTGGAAACAAATTGCATAATTTGGTATATAAAAAAGTACAAAATGTTTTTAGTTTTAATTCGACATTGGACTACGAGCCACGAGGAAAACAGTGGTTCATTCCACTTGTACCATATTGAGATTATTATGCACGATGCTCGTTCAAACGAACGTCAGAAAAGTGTTGCCAACTTAAGCTGACTACTATTTCCCCCCTAGCCTCAGTCACCCCCTCATCCATTTACTGGGTCTATGTCGCGACCCCCTTAGATATACCAGCCCTGAGTACTTATAGTATTAATACTGAACCTACAACTGAGACTTTTTTAACAAAACAGTATTACTGCACCCAAAAGGTATACGTCCAATGGACAATAACGATCAGAAACCAATTAACAACAGGATTCTGCACAGTATATTATTAGAACCGCCAAAGATATACTGCGCAGATTCTTGGTGCCAATGACTGATTTCTGATTGTTGTTGGAATATACCTTATATAGGGATGCCACTTGTACGGGTTTTACCCGGATTATCCGCTTTTTAAAAGGTTTGTTCGGTCTCCTGTTGCACGATGAAAATGTCCGTGAATATCTTGGAATTTTATGATTTCATAAAGGATAATTCCATTTAATAAAGGCAGCTAGATCTAATCAAACATATAAATGGAAGTTTGTAAAATATATAATCAGTAATTCAGGCATTAAATCTCGCTTTATAATGTTAATAGACTCCTGTTTATGCGTTTACGTATTATAACCTACCGTAAAGTGGGGTTTCTTTGCCAGCCGGGGCAACTTTGCTTAAAAAACTAAAAAATATGTTTCTGTAAATCTGGCAACGCTGCTCTGATGCAGTTGGCGGCAAAATACTGGTTTTAACATCACCTATTCCTGTGCATATGTGAGTTCTCTTTCTGATAATAATAGTTTTCCAAATGCTAAAGGACCATGCACTTTTTTTATGCAAACGGGAGTACCGTCAAAATGTCTGAATTTTTGATATGTTAAATTACTTGAAGTCCCCATCAAAAGTGTCCATGGGCCCAATCGTATCTTATGACTAGATTTTGAGATACAGGGTGTTGAAATTAGAAATCCCTAATTCTTTAAAATCGACACCATAAATCACCCTTAAATATATTTGGAAGTTATTCGCTCATTCTGTATAGTCAAAATACATACTTAACTACTTTAATTAAAATATTGTCCCTTACGGGGACTTCAACACCCTGTATCTCAAAATCTAGTCATAGGATACGATTGGGCCCATGGACTCTTTTGATGGGGACATCAAGTAATTTAACATATAAAAAATTCAGACATTTTGACGGTACTCCCGTTTGCATAAGAAAAGTGCGTGGTCCTTTCCAATAATGTTTGCGGTTGGCAAAGTTGCTCCACATTGTGTGTTTTTTTTAGAAAATGGTTTGAACGTATAAAAGACAAGTGGGTGCACGGCGTTATAAAGATTATACCGAAGAGCAGTTGCATAGAGCTGTTATACTGATTAAAAGTAATCAAATGGTATATACCAAAGCATCCAATATTTTCAATATTCCTAGAAGAACCCTAGTAAATAAAGTTAAAAAAAAACATGTAGGTCCTCTTGGAGCACCTCAGCTAATCGCCTCGGAGATTGAATTGCGAGTAGTGTTGAAGAGTCATTTAGACAAAGAAGGTGTCCGTCTAAAGAAGTTCAAAAACAATTTACCAGGTGTAGACTGGTGCAAGAATTTTATTCATAGATACAAACATAAATTATCCGACAGTTTCAAAATACTAAAAAAACAAGAGCTGAGAAAATAGATGAGGAAATGAACAATAACTTTAATAATTTAGAAAGAAATGTGGCAGGAGTTCCACCTGGTTCCATTATTAACTACGACGAGACCAATCTGACAGACGATCCTGGATCGTCAAAATGTACTTTTAGAAAAGGGATTAAATATCCTGGACGCATTATGAACTCAACAAAGTCCTCAATAGCCCTCATGGTTGCTGCCGCTGCTTTCAAATTTAACTCCCAAAAACTGACCCCCAGATAAAAATCTACTTTTTTAATTGATGCATGCATTTGGGCTACTACTTATTAACTATTTTAAATTTCAATTGTTTAAAATGCCTGTGATAGACAGACATATACCAAGGTGATACCATATATGAGTTATTTTTTGCCATTTTAGGTACAAAACATTAAAAATAAGCCATATTATCAGAGCAGTTATTTCTTTTATCAAAAGTGTGCCTATAAGTATTTTTATATAGATACAAAACACCTATCTTAGTAGTTATTTTTAAATTCAACAATCAATAATCCGTTATTATTTATTAAATGCTTGCAATATAGTCAATGGGCTTATACATTTTTAAACAATAAAACTTGTATTTCGTGCCAAATTGGTTTATTTAAAAAATGCAAAAAAATTGCTTTGAACGGGATATATACGCACGGCGCGGCAACATGGCAAGCAGTTGTAAGAAGGTAAAGATATACCACTTTCATTCGGAATGGGAAGAACAATACTTTTTTACAGAAGTTAAAGATAAAAATGTGTGTTTGTTATGTAATACTTCGGTCTCCGTTGCTAAAAAAGGAAATATTGAGAGACATCATAAAACTGTACATTCTAATTTTGAAAAATCATTCCCACTACATTCTGCCGCCAGAAAGGAGAAACTGGAACAGTTAAAAAAGCAGTTAATTGGACAACAATCAATATTTTTAAGAACAGTCGACAAAAATAAGGCTGCAACTGAAGCATCGTACCGTAAGACGGGGAAATGATAAAACAGGCGTTTTTAGAAGCTGCTGATTCGTTATTTGCCAACTTTAGAAATAAAGACGAGATAGTTTCAGCTATAAAATCTATGCAACTTTCTGCTAATACAGTGATGAAACGTGTAGAAGTAATGAGCAATGATATTTTTTTACAGTTAAGAACTGACTTAGATAACTGTGTTTATTTTTCACTTCAACTGGATGAATCAACAGATGTCGTTGACACTGCCCAGATGGCCGTGTTCGTCAGGATGGTTTATAGTGATTTTACGTAAAGAAGATCTTTTGAAGTTTATTCCACTGAAAGGACACACTACTGGACAGGAGTTGTTTTCTCATTTAAAAAATATTATTTCTTCCGAGAAAATTCCAATATCGAAAATGGAAGGCTTGACAACCGATGGCGCTCCAGCTATGGTGGGTTGTGATAAGGGTCTGGTGGCGTTATGTCGTAAAGATGAAACTTTTCCACAATTTCTCTGTTACCACTGCATTATCCATCAGCAAGCATTATGTGGAAATTTCCTGAAACTAAACAACGTTATGAAACTGGTGGTAAAAATTGTGAACAAGATTAGAGCTCAAGCGTTACAAAGAAGATTATTCAAAACCTTGGCCGATGAAGTTGACTGTCAATACAGGGACCTACTCCTTCACTCTGAAGTCCGATGGTTAAGTAGAGGACGGGTGCAGAAACGTGTTAATGATGTCCTATCTGGCATAGTTCAATTTTTCAAACAACGCGATGAACCGATTCTGGATATCTACCTAATCGTCATCGGGTGCTTGCAACAATGGGAAAAAGTGTATGTTTTTTTGGTGTAAAGTTAGACGCCTTCATTTTCAGGTAACTTATTTTTAGTTATTTTTTACTTAAAATGATAGCAATACGTCCTGGTTCGGGGTGTGACTGTTGGGTTTTAGCTATCTGAGCCTAATTGTCGGCTAAGTGTCCTCTTTTGGGGCACCCAGAACTGAAAACTATATAGTTATATAATATGTTTTTTTTAATTATTTTTTAATAGGTATGCAGCTTGGATGAGTGATTTAGGAAGAGAACCTAAGAATGAAACACTGACTGCTATAAATGCCGTTTTTAGAGCACATTTCATAAAAAGTGATTTCATTCTAGCAGGAACTAGGAAATGTTTAAAAAACATGCTGTACCAGCTATTACTTTAAGACCTCGTCTCTTTAATTTATTATTACTTCATTCTAATGCATATATTAAAATGGTTTTTAACTTGTGCCCTTATGATTAAATGATGTAGGTATTTTATTTATGTTATAATAGAAATATATGATACATTGTATTGACCTACTGGCCATTGGTTATTCCACTTTTACTCCCTTTTTTCATAAATTGTCAAATTATTTAAAAACAAATACATACCTAGCTTAAATTACATTAAAAATGTAAAAAACGTATTTCTCATCTATGAAATTGTTATTAACGATAAAAAATACTTTTAATTTATTAAAACAAAAATAAAACCTGACTCGATAACTTAAATCAGTGAAAATAAGTTGCTTGAGATGGGGTCGTTTTTATGGAAAATTTTAGTGTTAATACTTTACTAATAAAACTACAGTTAATTTATCTTATATATATACACAACGGAAGAGTTAATTGGATTTTCTTCTTGTTGAGTTTCAAAAATAGTATTTTAACATGATTTAAAAACAAATAGATGAAATGGGCAAAATAGGCCTGCAAAGGCACTTTGTGCACAATCTCACCTATATCGATGTGATGTAATGCACGAATTCAATCTGTCTTACTTTTGTTAATAGATTGGCGTTCCATTTTAAATATACAGTTCACGGGGAAAAAATTATTTAAATATACACGGCCCGGGAAAACAAGTACGAAAAAAATTCACTGGCTCCTGGACTAGTACTCTATCGAAGGAATTTTATGAATGAAACAATATACGACCCTAATACAATTACGATATACTCTAGTTCCACTGTTGTCAGACGTTATTTTTTTTTTGACAATTTAAAGACCTAAAAGAATTTCAAGCAAACGCAATAATACTACTGCAAACTTGGCGTCAATATTTTAATTTTATCCAAATATTGCATTTCTGTCGATGATCATCCGCGTTGAGTTCAGAAATTGTGTGTTAAAAGCAGGTAAACTTGGCATCAATGTTCAATCAGATTATTGGGTTTCTACCGCGGACACCAACGTTCATTCTTCAAAAATTTTGTAAATAATCCTATCTGTCTTGGTTATATATCTATGGTTTTATATGTACTCCAAAAAAAAAACATCTAAGAAAGAAATATCACTGCGGTGTTTGACCTAAATATAAGTATAGGATATTTAATTTTTTAAAAGCATATCTACAAAACATATGTATTTTTCAAACCTTAATAATTTGTAAAATGTAGATTAATAAAGACATTGTCATAATAAAGATGTAAAAAAGTCAGTATTTTTTTAATACATTATTTTTCATATAAAATTACTCTATAAATTATCCCAAAAATATTTTCCTATATTTAATTGCATGTTGGGGGGCAACATGCAATTTTAAAGTAAAATTTATTCACATAATGAAGGCTTATAAAAAAATGCAAACTTCTACAAGAAAATAGCAATTCGTTAAAATGAGAGAAATCGGTAAATTTAGATAATATGCAAATAAAAATTTATTATTTTCATTTCTACGCCCCTTTATGACAGTACGTCACTGATAGACCGGAAACACTTGTCGCCATATTCGTCTAGTTCACTGTCAAAATTAGATACCATCAGGATTCCAAGGTCTTTTAGGATTCCTCCTTCCTGACTATATATATTCAGCGTAATATGGAACGCGGGAGATTACACTCCGAATTGCTAATGAAACGCGAAAATTAACTCAAAGCAATCTGAGTTTCTACTCAAACTCACGGAGTAATGGCGTTTTCCATTGCGTTTTGAGTCACATACTTTGATTTTCTTATACTTTACGGAGAATGGTCGCACTGCGCAGCTTTCTGAGTGCCTTTTAAAAGGAGATAGAAAACTCCGCCATTTTGAACCCTTATTACGTGTTCCTACATCTTGGCGCAATATTAGGCATTCCAACGACCTGTCCAAATGGCTACCAGTGGGTACTGACCATTGATCTGGCAACCTAGGGATACGACATGCGTAAACGAAAAGTGGGACCGGTCCGCCATTACTGTGAGTGCAAATTGTCAAATTTTATAGGTTATATTTTAGTGTCATTTGTGTTATTAAATTTGAATTTAATTTGTGTTTGAGCAAATTTTGAGTGTTAAAAACTTATAAAGTATATAATGCCTTGCTGTGTTATATGTTCCTGCTCTAGCGATAGACGTTTTTGTGAAAAATCGACTGGAATAACGTTTCATAGGTTAGTATCAAAATTATAAATATTATACAGGACAGTATTATGACAGGTTTGTATAAAATGTGTAAAAGTATGCTTTTAAAAATGCAAAAAAATCATCTATCAACTTTTGGGCCCACCTATATTGGAATAAATACTTTTTCATACGAAATAATATTTATAGATTTCCAAAAAATCCTGAAAAACGTATCGCGTGAATACAGTTTGTCAAGAAGCATAATTGGGAACCTTCTAAATTCAGCTGTATGTGTTCCAAGCATTTTCTTGAGAAGTACATTAATCGTACGCTATTTCGTTTATCAAATTTATAGGCATTTTATATATTCTTATTTCTATTTAAATATAACCTACATTTGCGGTCCTTCCACCAATTTTATTTATTAGTTCTACAGCTGATTGAAAAGTAGAGCTTCATGTTTTGTGTATGCATGAGTATTATTTGTTTTATTATAGTTAATTTAAAACAATATTAATATACCTTTTTAATTACCTATAATTTGTTTCAGATTAGTGCGTTTAAAGGAATTGGTGAAAATGAAGCGATTCGCCAGCTTTGGGGATGTGCCAGTAAAAGTGACATCGAAGTTATTCAACGTTTCCAGAATAAAATATTAAGGAACATCGTCGATACACCATGGTACTGCCACAATACTGATCTTCATAGGAACCTTAAAGTGGAGACTGTTGAAAATACAATACAAACATTTGCCAGTAGTCACCAACAACGACTGCTCCAACATGGAAACCTCGAGATTATCCAGCTCCTCAATAAGCGACGATTTCCATACTGACAAGTTCCAAAGCACCAAACATTCAGTGCTGTGTTTCGACATATTGGAACACATGGCATACTGTGTTAATATATCTTTTGATATTTAAACTCTTGCAGCTTGGTAACCATGTAGAATTGGATATTTGTTCATAGGACATTTTATACTTGAAATGAATTCAGGAATATAATATTTAAGTTTGTACAGTGCATATTATGAACACACTGTATATAAGTTCTAATAATAATAAAAATATTTTCTAATGCCTTGGTATGATTCTCCACTCGACCATTCACTGTTGGGTTCTAATAATTAACAGTGCTGTTCCTGAAGTGGCGCTGGGAAACAGTAACAAAGCCTACACAGAACACAATTTTTAAGAATTTAAACACAAGCTTGAGACTGGCATATTAGGTATATACACCTTGGCCATAAGTCGAAAAAAAAAATAACATTAGTCTTTTTTTAATGAGACTAGCAATAAAATCATAACCGTTTGTCTAGTATTAAAAATAAATATCACTCATAGATATGGATAAGAAAATATTAAAACTTTATTCCTTGTACACTTTTATTTAATCACAGCACACATTATTTGCATTTACAATATTTGCTTGACGTTCATATGCCCCAGTTTGTTTTGTTCACCTTTTCTAGTAGCTTTTTCTGCTAAACTCTAGTCCCTGTTCTACCTCCACCTAGGTAATGAATTATTCAACCATTTAGTCAACAACGGGGTTTTACTTGTTTTACAGTAAGATACTTATCTTTAATGTTCAAGTTTTAGAATTTGAACTTGGATTAGGCCATTTTCGTCAATTTTGTTCTTAGAGCTTTTGGAAAAACACTTGGGAAGTACTCTCACAAATTTATTTCTTATTTTGCCTAGCGAAGAAATTGTGTATTAGAAAATATTCTGGTTTTTACCTTAGTGGTTAAGAAAAGCACAGTGGATACTTTTCCTAACTCAATAAAACATTTATTACCTAGATGTTGGCCTCCCTTTATCACCATCCTACAATTTCAACTCTTTTGCTGTTAACTTTAACTTCATCTGTGACTTTAATTATGATTGAGACTTCAACTTTATCTTCGCATTCTCTGTCTGACTTTCAATTATACATGCATGATTATTGTGCATAGACCAATTAAATTGGACCGGCACGCTTGTGGTGCATGTTGTGTGTTATTAGGGTAGGCCTTTACATAAGTAGCCATAATCTCTGCAGATGGTGAGAAGCCCAGCTCAAACCAACTACCATACTATCGTCATTGGATCTATAGGTCTCAAGTAAGATCACTTCATATTTTACATTTGTTAGAAGTGCACCTGCACACCGCTGGTTGTGGCTTCGTTGATTTACTGAATGTCTTGCATGAAGATATACACCTTTCAGTCTGAATCTACAAAAGTACCAAGACCAAGTAAGATTAATCCACATTTTGATTTCCTGAATAGTGCATCTACCTACACAGAGATTGCTTATTAGCCATTTTCCGCGAGCCTTGCATTAAGTTTCATATCTGATTATCGAGCTTTTAGTGTATGAACATTTGTTCTTAATTTCGAGAAAGCTGTTAATTAAAGTAAGGTTAGATTCTTCCTCCATAGTTAGATTACTTGACATTTGCGACCTTGTACTTTCCGATAAAGACAAAAGCATTGGGCTCATAGAAAAATGAAAAACTAAAGAATGAGCTATTCATGTGCCCTAGTGCAAACGTGTGACGACTGATCCAATAAATCGAACTCTATTTACTTTTGTCGCTTATGTGAACCAAAAATGTACTATTTATTTTTTCTGTGAATGATTTCAACGCTTTAGGGTTAATTCCACCATTGTGTTAAAGTTTAAACTATTAATTGAAGATTAAAATTAAATTTTATGTAAAAATGTCATTTTAAACTTCGTTAAACCCAATGGTGGAATCGGCCCTAAGTTAGTTATATGATGGTCATTGATTAGTTGCAATTTTGCAAATAATATATTCTCCAGCGCTTAATAGCCACTTGAGTGATAATTAAATCAGTTATATTTTATTTCTTTCATTTACTTTATTTAGCACTTTTCGGCTGAAAACCGGTCATATTTAAGATTTTAACCCCCCTTCTTTTATAACCTCGGCCTTCCACTACCTTTTAAGTCAATGTCAATAAAAAGGAAATTAATTTTTTTATAGTTCAAATAATGATATTTAACCAGAAATAGTTCAATAAAAACTTGTAAATCCGGTTCTGCTCTTCCGCCATTTTAGTGAGTGCAAAAGCCACGCCTACCGGTCCCACTTTTCTATATCAAAAATAATACATATGACGTATCCTTACGTTGCCTTATCAATGGTACTGACAGTTAAGATATGGCAACCTTGTTGTTATATTGTCATTAACAGGGTCAATGATACATATATGTTATATACATTGCTCAAAGCTGGTCGTTTGCGAGCAGCCATATTGCCTGGCAAATATTTATTAATTTGAATCAGTTTAGCAAAAATGTGTTTTAAAACCAATTTTCAGACTTTAGATATTTAAAACATAATAATTGCTTATATTTTTACTTCAAGGCATAAGCTTATGTTTATTTTAAAAAATAGGGATGATCAATCTATGTAACTATCTATTTCACTCACCTTGTCAAATCACCAGGCATACAGAGTTGCCATAACTTTGCCACATCATAACCTGTCAAAACCCACTGGTAGTCATTCAGTTTGGAATGCCTAATTAGGTGCGTTTTAATCATCAGCTTCTGCTTCGGAATTGTCGGTTTTCTTGTTTTAATCTGACAGGTTAGAACGACTGAACCGACAATTCCGGAAGCAGAAGCGGATGATTAAAACGCACCTGATATTTTGCTTGCTGCTGTCAATGTCAGTGAATATTATTTTTGTAGTCACAGTTTATTGCTAAAGAATCAGTTAGCTCACTCGGACCAGTTGAAAGTTCCAAAATAACATCCACTCCAGGGATACAAATTCAGGATACGCAGAAGACTGCTGTTTTATTATAGGCGGTTGTCATTATATTGTATTATCTGAGTTGCGCAGTGTATAAACTGGAACATTGAGATAAAAAGTGCCGACGCAGAGTGAGCGATCTGATTTTTTAGCTATAAACTGTGTCATAGGGTTCAAAATGGCCGCGTCCTATGTTGGGCGTGTCGGACCTCTCTCTTACCCCGTATAGTAATCAAAGTATGTGGTTTTGAGTGTATTCCAATGAATTGAAGTGGCGTAGAATGCTTGTTAATAGGCTTGAGATGTGACTCTATGAGCACAGAGGTTATTTTTCAACTCACTCGGGAATATTTATAACAACCATTTTCTATTCCACTTTGTTATTGTCTGATCCACCAGCTTGTGGATTGAACAATAACAATGTGAAACAGAAAATGGTTATTATAAATACTCGCGAGTGCGTTGGCACTTTTGATCTCAATGTTCCAGTTTATACACTGCGCAACTTGGATAATAAAATATATGACAACTGCCTATAATAAAAAAGCAGTCTTCTGCGCATCCTGAATTTGTATCCCTGGAGTGGATGTTATTTTGGAACTTTCAACTGGTCCGAGTGAGCTAACTGATTCTTTAGCAATAAACTGTGACTCGAAAAATAATATTCACTGACACTGACAGCAGCAAGCAAAATATCAGGTATCATCCGGCTTCTGCTTCCGTAATTATCGGTAGTCGTTTTAACCTGTCAGATTAAAACAAGAAAACCGACAATTTCGAAGCAGAAGCGGATGATTAAAATGCACCTATTAAAAATATTGCGCCAAGATGTAGGAAACACGTAATAAGGCATCAAAATGGCAGAGTTTTCTATCTCCTTTTAAAAGGCACTCAGAAAGCTGCGCAGTGCGACCATTCTCCGTATAGTAAGAGAAAATCAAAGTATGTGAGTTCATTGGTGTATTCTCCACATACTTCGATTCATTCTCACTTTCTTCTTTTCCATATCGATAAAGAAGGACACAAATACAATCAGTGCGTACTGTCAATGTCAATGGAAAACGCCATAACATCAGCAGCCAGTTACAAATGTCAGGTCTGAAGCATGTAAGAGTAAATGTAAGTTAACTCCTATTGAATTTAAAACATATAATGGTGATATTAGGGAATGGTGTAAATTTTGGTCACAATTTAAAAAGTTCATAAAGATATTGATATAGCTCAAGAAGATAAAATTGAATATTTGATCCAAACTACTTTAGCCAAGCAAGACAAATAGTAAATAGTTTTCCAAGGATTGCAGATAACTGTCAAAAAATTTTCGATAGTTTAATCTCAAGGTTTGGTAAAGAAAATCTTCAGATCGAAGTATATGTTAGGAAGCTATTGAAACTTGCCTAAAATTTGGAGGAAAATAAACTGACAGTAGTCCACTCAATAGAGGAGGTATGGATTGCGTGAGCAGGTACCTAAGCGATTTGTTTAGAAATTTATTTAGGGTACCTAGGGAGTGAACATACTAAAGGTCCTGACGTCTAACGGGTGATCCGGAGGGGGAAGGACACAAAGAAGATTCCACTTTTAAGTTTTTCACTTATATCTCAAAAACAGGCGGTGCAGGGAAACTATTTTCCAATACTAAATAAAATCTCATAAAATTCTCTACAACTTTTGTTTTACATAGTTTTTTAAAATCCCAACCAATTTCCAGCTGCATGCTCCGGAAAATTTTCAAAAATAAGATTATTACCTGACATTTTTTATGAAAAATTCCTTTATATCGTCTAAACCATTTATCTCCAAAATAAATACTTAAGGAAAGTTGTAGAAAATTGAATTCCCTTTAAGTATATATGTACATGAACAATTTATTTTCCACTTGTCAACAATTACACCAATTTTAAAAGGTTTCGAAAAATTTCATTTTCAGAAAAAGCTGTTTTTATCATTCCTGAGCCACAACTATCATTTGTGCAACTGCGAATTCTTCAAGAAGTCGTCGCTGGGTGGGTATGTGTCTGTGCTAAATGTTTTACCGTAAAATTTCCATGTTTAACAATAATCCTGAACCCTCTCCTCTTCTTCAATTTTTGCCTTGTTTTCGTATTATGCTTCATACCAAGTGTCTCTAAAACATACCACCGGCATACTGAATCTATTATCCACACAGTTCCCAACTTAGCCTTGATGGTTGGCCACCTGGGTTTGGCTCCTATTGCGACTCCCTTCATCTCATCTTTGAAGAACTGAAAATCGATGTTTCCCTCCTGTAGACAAATATCTCCATAGCCTGTATGACATGCTTGCAAGGGCGGCTTCGGAGAGGAGAGGCATGGGGCTCTCCGAAAATTCGGCCTTGCATGCTTGTCTCTGGAATCTTAGATTTTGGAGTTAGGAACCGGATAGCCTTTACAAAAGTGTAGTAGCAGTCTTTGTAGTATACTGCCTCCTCAGCAACAAGATCGTTAATGGAGGATATGCGATCAAAAAATGTGAACACGTTTTCCTGATACGAGTTTTAACCGTTAGAATCTCAACTGAATGTACAACTCTCCTTTTGTACAAGGGATTTTTGGTTTTTGTCTTTGCAAAATGTGCATATAAAGGACAATTATTCTTAAAGTTGAATTTTGAAGCTGAAGACCTGAACTGATAAGGCTCTACCTCCTCTTTAGATATCGATGTCTCCCTTATATATTTTAATAATAATATTCGTCCCTTACCCACACAAAAATTAGTGTAACCTTTACCAGTTGGACATAAATTGGCATATGTATATAAATTCAAGATTATTCAATTCTCTAGAACATCTTTTAGGTGAATTTATTTCTCAGACGGATAATTGAGATGGTATAAAGAAATATTTAATGAAAAATGTGAGGTAAAAATCTATTTTTTGAAAATTTTCACTTTTCCGGAGCGTGCAGTTCGAAATCTGTTGATATTTCGAAAAACGTGTTTAGAATATTTAGTATTCTTTCATTTATTATTATAAAAATTTTCCCTACAACATATTTTGGAAATATAAGCGTAAAACCCTAAAGATAAAAGATGGATCTTCTTTGTGTCCTCCTGCCTCCGGCTCACCACTTAGATGTCAGGACTTTTAGTATATTGTTACACTGGTTTTTGGTATCACAATTTATTTCAGTTCAACTTTACAATAACTCAATTCAACTTTACAACTGATAACATTAACATGTAACGTTTATCATAAAACTCCCCCTTGACGTCAGGTCGTCGACTTATATAGCTTGCCCCGACCTTCTAAAACCTTCTCGAACAATCTGGACTTTTATTTGACAAGGAATGACATTTCGAGACATTTCGGGAATATTCTATCTTCTTTATTTACTCGTACCTTTACTTATGACGACCGCAGCACGCTACAGGGTGCTGCGTAACATTGCTACCTCCTCTCTAGTTATTCGCCCCGAATAACTTGATTACTGGGACCCGGTTAGAGCTAACGGGAAGGATCTGGCGGCATGGCGTTAACTTCCCAATGTGAACTACCTTGGATTTACGTCCCGCTGACAGCTGAATGCGGTAGATCAGGTCGTTGATCTTCCTTAAGGACGGCGTAGGGGCCTTCCCAGTTCCGTTGCGATTTCTGCCAAAATCCTCCTCTATGCTTGGGAGTGTACAGCCGTACTAGGTCACCTCTCTCAAAATGTGTCCCTGTGGCACGCCTGTCGATTCTAGCTTCTGCTTTATCGCTGTTGGCTTCCAGTTGTTTTCGAGCGAATCCGTAGACATTTGTCCTGCCATTGCATACATCACATTTTTTACACCAATCTGCTACATCCCGTCGGCAATTCATCCAATAAAATCATTCCCGAACTCGTGCCAGTGTTCTTTTAGTACCAAAATGCCCTCCCGAACGGCTAGAATGAAGTTCCTCCAACACACTTCTGACATGTGATTTTGGCAGTACCACTTGGCGGACTACATGTACTCTATCAGGGCTTTCCTACTTCCGGTGCAATAAGCCATCGTAAAGATACAGGGAATCCCACTGAGTCCAGTACCCTTTAATAGCTCCACTGTATTTGGCTATCTCTTGCCAAGTAGGTGTAACTTTATTTTTGAGCCATTCTCGAACAACTTTCAAATCATTGTCTGTCTTCTGCCCCTTTCTCAGGTTTTCAAGGATGATTTCTTCTTAATCTCCCTCTAGTTTGATAGTGGTTGGCCGAAGGGTAACTTTATCAACTGGTTCTCCGAGTCCCTTACTATACCGGTATTCTCGTTCTAAACAGGGTCGCCTGGAGAGAATATCTGCGTTGCTATGGAGACGGCTTCTACGATGCTCTACTTCCTGATTATTGCTAGAAAGTCGGCTCGGTGTGGGTGATTGACTTTTTTGGGACGCATAGCTGCTGTGACTATTTCTTGTCGGACTTCGTGACGGGCTTCGGAAGATTGATCTATGTAACTTTCCGGCCTCATTCCATGATTTTCTGTTCATAAAACGAGCTCTGCTTTTACAGGTTCTTTGAAGGTGCCCGATTCTTCCGCAATTGAAGCATCTTCTGTTCTTATTTTGACTATTTCGTTGCATATTTTGCAGGATATTTAGTATTTGCGAGAGGGTAGGTTGGGGAATACCATTACTATTGGCCTCCTCACTTTCCTGGGATTTAATTTCTCTTATTTTTGCGCGAGAAGATTTGGATAGGAGTTTCACCGCTTCATATTCCTGAGCTGCAATCAGTTTCTCCCTCAGCGTCTTGTGATGTCATAGACGAAGGACTTGCTGCATTTTCACATCTTGTAGTCCATCAATGAATGCTTGTATTCCGAGTTGTTCTTGGAAATCTTTCGGCATCTGTGGATAGGCCAGATGAATCAACCTTCTTATATCAGCCTCAAATTCTGTAGACTCTCATTATGTTTCTGACTACGAACCTTTAGCTGGCTTTGGAATACCCGTTGCAAATGCTGCTGGCCATATCTTGTCTCCAAAGCTTAGACGAGAGATGAATAACTGGGTTCCTCTTGAGGAAGTAACTGTAAAACGGTTGCTGCCTGACCTCGCAGTGAAACTATTAATGAAGCCGCCATCTCTTTCTCGGTCCAGCCATTGGCTCTAGCTGCAGCTTCAAATTGGATTCGATATGATTCTCATGTTGTCTGACCGTCAAACGTGGGTGGCTTAAGGGTCTTGCTAGTATAGTTTTGTGAAACTGGGATTCGAATGTGGCTTGGTTCGGTTATGGATGAAGACGAGGTAGTAGTGTTTGCAGCTTCAATGCTGTTTACTAAAGCTTGGCTGTAAATTCTTTTTTCTAACTTAGCCATTTCGGCTCTAATTTGCCTTTCCAACTCTAGTCTAGCCTGTTCTTGTTGTTCTAAATTAGCTTTCAAATTCTCTTGCTGTTTCTCTAAATTAGCTTTTAGATGCTCTTGTTGTTGCTCTAGCAGATCTATTCTAATTTTAGGCCGACTAACCTCTTGCTTGAAAGTTTCCTGGATTTGTAGCAAACCGTTCATTATTTCTACCTTTGCTTTTCTATGCCTCTCCTCCTTCTCCTCTTCTCGCCTTTCCCTCTTCTCTTCTTCTTCCTTCCTACGCCGTTCCTTTTCCTCCTCTTCTTTCTTCCTACGCCTTTCCTTCTCCTCTTCTCGCTGTTCCTTTTCTTCCTCTTTCTCCTTCCTACGCCGTTTCTTTTCCTCCTCTTCTTCCTTCCTACGCCTTTCCTTCTCCTCTTCTCGTCGTTCCTTTTCCTCTTCTCGCCTCACTTTTTCCTCTTCCATCCTCAAAAACCATGCTGGTGGGCCTGAAGTGTCCATGCCTGCTTCGTACTCAGTGAATCTAGTATTTACCATGAACTTCTACTTTGTATCCCACCGCTGCCACCAATGTTACACTGGTTTTTGGTATCACAATTTATTTCAGTTCAACTTTACAATAACTCAATTCAACTTTGACAATAACTTTACAACTGATAACATTAACATGTAACGTTTATTATAAAACTCCCCCTGACGTCAGGTCGTCGACTTATATAGCTTGCCTCGACCTTCTAAAACCTTCTCGAACAATCTGGACTTTTATTTGACAAGGAATGATATTTCGAGACATTTCGGGAATTAGGCATTCCAACGACCTGTCAAACAATAGGTGCCAGTGGGAAATATTTGTATATTTAAGGGGGGTAGCGACATAGTCTTGCAACTTGGACGCTATTTTTATTCGAAGTAGTACTCGCCAAGCCTGCCAATTTATGAAGAAATGTATAGGTGGGTTTTTTAAATATTATTTTTATTGTGTTTAAGATAAAATATTTAAATGTAATCCATTATTCATGATTTTACGTAAAGTAGATATGTCGCCACCCTTAGATATACCAAACCTGCCCACTGGTAATTCATTTGTTTGGAATGCCTAATCTATCTTCTTTATTTACTCGTACCTTTACTTATGACGACCGCCGCACGCTACAGGGTGCTGCGTAACAATATTCACTCACTTACACTGAACAAGTTTCTGAAAGAATCGTTAACGCACTCTACCCTACTTTTTGAGCTATTCGTTGACTGAACTACAGACAAAGCTAAAATATCGTGACGTAAGTCTATTACATAGTGAGCTAGAGAACCTTGATCAATTTTTTGATTAGGATTTTACGAATGATTAATTTTAGATAATGACTGAGAAAATCAATCTCTATGCAGTTCAGGAACAAAAGACATTTGCTCCAACAAGTGTAAAGAAGTTAAAAAATTTCATTGGTGTGCAAATAATATTTTTTGTTTGTTACTTTACAGTGCACCTAGCTATATTTCAGCCAACTAGCAGTTTGTCTTCATTAACTTAAGAGGCTTTAAACTAAGAGTTTACCCAATGGTATCTTCTCCTTTATGTTCTAATAACTATATACTGCACATGCGCACTGTGATTTGCTTTAACACACTTTCACATCACTAATTCAAATGGTTTGGTCCTTCTGAGCCTTCTCATTAGGTATCGATTGTCCAGGAACTGTAGAACTTCAATGTTGACGTGATTATGCAGTCTTTATTCATGTTTTTTTTCCGATAGTTTTCTTCTCTTCTTCGTCTCTAAAGTCTATTCAAATTTAATTTACGCCTGATGTAAACAGAAGCAGGTAGACGCTAAAATTGAGCAGGGCCGTATTTTACTTTTCCGTCTTACAAAAATGTAAAATAAAAGAGTGTAATTGTAAAATTATTTTTTTATTACGATAAAAACATATTTTGTAAAGTAAAACTATAAAATAAATGCCATACACGGTCTCCCAGACTTTAGTGACATTTCTGGACGATGATAGGTGAGCGACATAAACTGCGTTAACCTGCAATACAAATTAATAAAATTATTTGACTTTAAAAGAGATGGTTGCATTATATTTAGTTCATTACATATGTCTAATGTGATACAGAGCATTAAAACAATCATATTATAAAATTATATTGTACAGGGTGTCCAAATAATTGCAAATTCTTTAATAATATATATCTACTAAAAGCATTAAAAAAACTTTAAATATAAGAGGTATTTGGTATTTGAATTTGGTATTTGATTTAAAATTGTGCATTTTAAAAAGAAACCTTTTGTATTTTTGACAACTTTTGTTCTTTATTGTTCTTGTTCTATTAGTATTTAGATTAGACACCTTGTACCCCGTATTATAGCAATCTTCCTTACTTGACTTAGCACTATTCTAAATAGGATAAATTAGTTAGACTTGAAGGGCTATCTTTATTAATCAAAATTACAAGTGGTTCTACCTGAACCTCTATAATATTATCCAACTCACACATTTTTACTTCAACTTTTTGGCGAACATGGTCGATACACTCTTTCCATTTTTCTGGAGAAATTAATAATATTACTTCTTCAAAAAGAATTTTAATGTCTCCAGATTTAAATGTTGAGTTTTTATCTGCTACGTATTTTTTAACGTCAACCTAGATTAATTCAATATTATGTTGTTTTGCTGCTTAACCATTTCATCTATTACATACCTATCCTAATGTTTATGTTGCTTACAAAGTTTTAGAAGTTGGATCTTAAGCATTTGTTAGTCGAATTCATTTTTTTTCCCTTATAGCCATTTTTAAAAATCACCTTTTTTAGACGTCGTTGTAGGTATTTTTTCTAGCTTTCTCGAATAATAATGCAGTTATCTTCTAATTTTGGTAGGGTGTTTGAAAACCACTCTTTGAACGATTCTCCACACATTTCTTCATGGTAGTCACCGGATTTTTCAACTTAAATACATAAAGTGCATTAGAGACAAAGCCTTCTTCACTTCGAGTATGGCATATAATGAGCTGTTTTTACGCACATACCTGATGGGTTTTTAAAACCAGTTAAAAGTTCATCCAAAAAGGCTTGTCTGGATGATAAAACCGACATATCAAAACATATTTTTGATTTGGTGTGGCCTGCGTTAAGTCTCATCAAGATAATATATTTTTTGCTTTTCTTCTCTGTACCGTTTTATTTTTTGTGGCGTAGGACGAAACAATTTCATTTTGTCTAAAAGCAAACTATTTTTTCCTCGAGTTTTAAATTTAAAATTAAGGGTTTTGAAAAGCTTGTAAAATGTAGCTCGCTTAAAAGTAGACAAATATGGACATAGAAATAATATAGAAGACCAATATAAATATAACATCCAAGCAGAAATTGAAACCTACTGTGCATAAAAACGCGTCTCTGCGCCTGACATCTCAAAATAGTGTGTCTAGAAGCTTGCGCAGTATGCATGACTTGTCCCTGTAGTGTTGCCAAGTATATTAAACATACCTAACACAAAATAATTTTAAATTAATTTATTTTTAAATTACATGATTTAATCAGTTTATATCTACGAAATATCGCCCCAAAATAATTTATAAACATTTAAATAATCAACTATAATAGTAGTAATATTTATGTGTAATTACATTCCCAAAAATATATACAAATACGGTATTAATGTACAACAAGCGATTCACCTACAAATTCAATATTGACCTGGCAACACCACTTTAATCCGGTGTTTCAAGGCTCTATGACGGTGCCGTTACAGGACCGTTTGTGATATTTTGGCTTCAATTTGTATTTTATTATTTAATTACACGACATTTTATTTTTAGTTTCGTGTAGTGTTAAGTTAAATCCTAGGTACAATAAAAGACATTTTTACATTGGCTAATGAAAATGTAATCAATGTATTTAGCAGCTGTTATATTTATTACAAGATTAATGTCTAGAAATTCAAACCTACCTAAGAATTATAATTATGTAAATAGAGAGCTGTATATTTATATAGGCTGTCCAGCGACGGGAAGACGTTATCGGTATCTGACAAAATAATGAATGATTTTTTGTTAAAAATAGTAAACAGGCTATGATCTTTCCATCTAAAATATTTTGATAGTTCTGTTATTTCCTTTTTATTTTAAATGAGATGCCACTTCTATTATTCCTGATAGCGATGGAACATGAAATGTTGCTTATTTGGAATATATACCTTTACACAACGCTCATGACGTCAGAGACAGTTTCAGTCGGGTATAATTTAAAATAAAGAATTTTAAAACGAATCGTATTAATTTGTACCTGTACCTAACATTTATGGCATCACTAGCTGAGTTGGCATCGGGTATATTTTCAAATGTAGAAACTGAAAATTAACCCTATTAAATTGTATACTTTTAAATGCGGGTTTCAAGGCATTTTAAAATATAAACTCGATCTCAACGAACTTATAAACTTCTGTCACTCGATATTTTAATCGTTACTTCCTCTTCGCTTTTTGGCCGGCACAACAATTATTTACATTTCTTCATTCTTTACCGCGTGCGAACCAGTACGGTTTAAAGAAATTTTAAAAAACCTACTTTAAAAATGAAGATGTTAATGATTTTCTCATGGATCCCATCTTCAGATCCTGACTTAATTATGTAGTATTATTCATTTTCTAACAAAAAGGGAATCATAGAAACCGGGCAACGTAGTAAAGAATTATCGCTCAACATACATAAAAAAATATTTCAACGAATTGAGAATATCCTCCCATTTTAAAGTATGTTAAAAAAAATTGTTAATAAAGTGCAAAGTAGGGTGATAATATATATTATAAAGAATATAAAATGATAGATAAAGCCAGTGTAGAAAGTATTATAAATAAACTGTGGAAATATCGAGAATCTCGATTTTGAATCGGAGGAAGAATATTCTATGCAATTTAGAATGAAAAATGATCAAAATGAAACAAATGAACGACATGCTAATGTTATTGACAACTTTCTTCAAACATTTTCTAGTTTTCCGAAAACTAACTGGATAGTTCGAAAATCATTTCCGCCGTTAAAGCGCCTCTTGTTCCGAAAAAGATACACGCCTGTCAACATTCATCGTTCAACAAAAAAAGTATTAGATACAAAACGCTTCGTATTGTAAGGCCAAAATATATTTGGAAATCAAAAAAGTCATATAAACAAAAAAATCATTATAGTGAGATAACAAGTTTATTCTTATTATCTATAAAATAGGTTTGCAATGTGCTGATGTGGAATGTTATCATCGACTAAAAACTTTAAATCTTTGTATTAAATTGATCGAAAACAATCCATAAATTGGTTTAGACTATACAGAATGTTTCTAATAAGCAGCGACTAACTTTTATTATGAAAACGAAAGACCCTTTTAAAAGGGTTTAAAATTAAAATAAAATATGTACCAAGTACCAAGTAAATGTAGTAGTATTTTTTAATTTTGAATCTTGAGAGATGCAGACATATTTGGATACTTTATATTGAAAATGGTAACATGAAAGGTTTTTTGTCTAATTGTAAGTAACGACTCACAGTCTTGGCTGACAAAATATAAAAAAATATCGAACATAATATTCCTGGGCGAAACGCACCTGCCCCCTATTTTGCACTACTCAAATTAAATTTACTTGTAGCAAATGATACTAAATCAAATAAGATCTCGTGACTGCAGCACTAATGATTTCTGTAAATTAACCAATTCATTTTTCATGCCATATTTTTCTTTCAAAAACATATTTATCCTACTTGAATTTTTTTCATCGTTTTTTATATAGAAGAATCTCTAAAAATGTATGAATAAAACATGGTTTGAACTATTTGTTCGATCAATAAAAAACTTGCACCGGTCCTGTTCGAGCCAGCACCGTTATACGCATGAGCTCCGACACACTATTTTCTCCTTAGGGTTTCAGTTTTGATATATGGAATCGGCTTTCTATACTATTTCTATGAATATGGATCATCGTTGACTTCTTATAAAACCTTATCGATTGTTGGAATTTAATTTCTAAAGAAGAATTGATGCAATTGATGCATTGATTGCATTTTTATCAAAATCTCCACAGAGCCACTAATTTGTTTATAACGTAGCTTTCTTTTTGCTTCAGAAAATTTATGAATCTGCCTATACCCCTTCATAAAATTAAAAACGGTTTTAGCGCACATCCCTGTTTTATCAGCAACTCTCCTTTCAACGTCATGTACCAACATATCAGGGTTCTATAAAATTTAATGCTTATAAATATTAAGAACCATTTCTTTAGTACGGATGACCAAATGTCCCTTTTTTGGTAGCTTTTTAGAAGGAGTAAAAACATTTTTCTGGACTTTATCTGCTGTATCTGTGGAGGACATAGTGTCACGCAGCAGTTACAAAATATAGTCAATTAAATGTCCATAAAATAGAGTAAAAAATGTTCAAACTAACAACAACCACAAAAACAAACAAAAAATAACACAATATATGTATATCTAAACTATAATATAATGAATTATAATCAATCAAATATACAAAATGTCCAAACTAACCAACACGGTGAATGCTACCAAAACGCCGTTTATAATTATCCAAATTGAACTGAATTCGACTCTGACAAAAAAATATTTGTCTAAATGACTAATGACCGATTAACCAATAGAAGCGCAAAAAATGCCACGTGAGCTGTTGCTGGATTGTTTTGACACGGCGTAAATGAAATCTGAATAGACTTTAAAATGGTTTGAATTTTTTTATTTTTTTTATTAATAAAATGGCATCTGTCACGGAGTTAGCAACATCAAAACTGTATGGCACGTTACATTTATATTACTGAAAGGATATAGAAAATTATGAAGAAAAAAAAAATAGACCTAAAATGATTTGAAAATACGAAATTTGTACCTGTACAAAAGGGATGCGCAGAAGAAAACGCAACCACTTCCAGCAGCCAGATGTTGCCGAATACCCACCAAGCTTCAATAAGAAAAGAAATATCAAAAGACCAGTCGACCTAAAATTCTTTCTCGGAAACGTTGCTAGCTCTCGTACTAAATTGTCTGTTGATTGAAGGCAGTGTCGGATTAGGACCCGTAGAGCTTACCGATTCAGGAGGTAGAAGAACTCACCTATACATTTGTCTTCATGGTCAGATTTATTAAAGAGTAAAAAAGTCTTCTTTGCACACTGATGCTTTTTCCGTGGCTGCCACATATTACGGGATTTTCTTTGTTCTTCTAAAGCCCACTGCCTGAACAAGGACCCACAACTTGAACGATGGCCTGTCGGTCTTTTTTAAAACATTAGGGTAGAGTGGGGGAATATCGTCCCCTTAAGAAATAAAGCTTATCATGATTGGATTACAAGGTTTACAAATATGGGAATTAAAATATAAAAGATAGATAAAACCAGCATTTGTGAAGAATATTATTTATATAAAATTAAAATAAACTTTAAAATAAAAAAAAAATTATAAAAAAAACAAAAACATAGAAGTGGCCGATATTATCCTCTCAGTTGGGGAATTATCGGCCGGGTGGCCGGTTTTACACCGATGGTCAGTTTTACTGGCAAAAGTCACAAATTCATTCGAAATTTTCGCTGTCAGTACATGCTTGATGAGCCCACCCTGCACACATTATACACCTTACCCACAATTCACGATTTTTCCCAAATTCTCCACATATAACACGAATATCTTCAGTAACCATTGGCTCACTGGCCACTGAGGATTCTGATTCTTTAGCTGTGTTGTCTTCCACGTATGAAGATATTTTTATTTTTCGGGCATATTTTTCACGTAGTTCCAACTGTGAGCTACTAGAAGTTGTAATATTTTTGTTTTTACCATTCCATCACGTTCTTAAACATTTCTCTTAACTTTTTCTTGTTTAACTTTACTTGCTGCTATTCTTCGTTGTTTTCTTTCTTTTTTTTCCTCCAATAAACTCTTCATAGGGGTTGCAGTAAATATTTCTGAATGCTGTTTTGTTCTACCTTTCTTTTGTTTCTCTACGGATAATACAGCTTTAGATGTTAAAGGATAGTTCAGAATGTCTCCGAAAGAAGTTTTTTCTCTGGTGTAGTATCTTGGATATTCTGAGATATTACAGTTAAAGGACTTCTTGGTGTAAGGACGATAGTATTTTCTCCAAGTGCATTTTGATTTTCTATTACGTTCGTACTCTCCTTGGAAGTTTTAATAAAATTCGCGGGCAGAAAGTCATTTTCTGTGAAAATATCCCCATTGATTGGACAAATTCCAGTGGCCTTGAAACCTTTTGAGGCCTTTTCAGGAGTTACCACTCTTCCAAAAGCTTTATTGAAAAGTTCTGCAATTTCAGAAGTCGATATTCTCTCTCCAACATGGGTTCTCAAAAATTTGTCGCACTCGTTATTGTATGTCTTCTTTAAAGGACCGTAGAAGGACACATCGAGGGGTTGGATCCGATGAGATATATGGGGTGGGATTGTTAAAGTTAAAATTCCATTTTCTTTGCAGTAGTTGTATGTTTCTAACGTGCAATGTGTGGAGTGATTATCAATTGCTAGCAACACTGGATCGTCTAGTGTTGCTTTAACATATGTTTGAGCCATTTTACAAAAATCTCTTCCGTTATCCATCCATTGTCAGAGCACATGTAAACGGCTCCAGGTGGACCATTTTTTGTTAAGTGTGGTGCCATTCTTTTGCGTGCAAAAATAAATAATGGAGGAACATATGCTCGAGCTGCACTAAATGCACACAATACAGTGGTCGTTTTACCTCTTTCGGCACTGGTAACAAATCCCACTCTTTTTTGTCCTTTTTCTGCATAAATTTTATTAGGACGCTGCACCGTTGATATTCCTGTCTCATCTGCATTGAATATTCTAGACGGTAAAAACTTTTATTTATCGTTTAGTTTATTCAAGTTGTCATAAAACAAAGTAACCTCTTCTTTATTAAATGCTTCAATTCTATTTGCACTGGTAGATTCGGGTTTTCGTAAAGAAATTGTGGAATTTCTTCTAAGAAAACCTTCTAACCAATCCCGGCCAGCTTTTTCATGTGTAGGAGAAAACGGATGTTTCAACTTATTTTTTACAGCGTAGGTATATGCGCATCTCTGAATCTCCAATGGTGTTATACCATAAAACAATTTACCTAGTTTGATTACTTGGTCAGTACGTTCCTTTTCTTCTGCTGTTGTAAAGATTGGTTTTCGTCCCAAAGGTATTTTTGAAGGACTACCACATTTTATATGATCTTGCAATGTAGCTCTCGGTATGTTAAAAGCTTTTGCAATTTCCCGTTGACTTCTACCATTTTCTATTGCTTTCAAAGCCGCCTTTAAATTTTCGGCTGACCAGGTCCCTCTGTTTGTCTTCCGGATATATTTTCTTGGCATCTGAAAAAAGAAAGGAGTGTCTTAATATTACTGAATTTCAAATTGGGGTAATATTGGCCAGGCCGAAATTCCCCGCATATGCAAGGCCAATATTGTCCCATATGTATAGAAATTTACAAACTTTTTTTGCTAAAATCAGTTAAATTTATTATAAAATTTTACCAAAACATCACGAACGTAATTAAAAGACGAATTCAGTAACACAAAAAATATATTTTTCCTATGCTTAATAACATCGAAACTTACTTTTAAAATAGTACATTCACTATAAGAATCGACGAAATTTTCTTTATGACCGTATACAAAATTAACGCGTGCTGATGCGACGATAGCTAGGCGACTACTGACCAGGGGGTAGAGATGGGTTGCTATTTCACAGTAGCAGGTTTTGTCACTGCTTTTCACTTGTCACTGGAGCAAAACGCTCCACGCCTCACCGAAAAGGTGCTACTTTTCGGAGCAGGTTCCGAGAAAAGAGAAAACGATATAAGTTCTTGTTCTTTTTCTATTGACTTATAAATAAACATGACATATATGTTCAAATATAAAATAAAAAGAAGAAAAAAGAAAAGTATGGTTAAGTTAATGGTTCCGTGTTTATTTTTGTTTATAAATAAATATAAACAAAAATATCTAAAAAGAATGAATAATTGTTTAATAGGTTTTAATAATATAAATTAAACTTCTTCTAAGGTAGGTTAGAAACAGCTATGTAATAATCCTTCTTCCATGGTGCAAGAAAAAGATCAACATGTTCAACAAATTTAATATATTATATAAAAACTGAAATACTTTAATGTCAAATACGTATAAAAACAAAACAGAAAATTCTTAACAATCAAATATTAAAAACAAAACAGTAAATTCTCAACAATCAAATATAAAAACGAAACGGAAAATTCTTAACAATAACATATTTATAAAATAACACAAATAGAAACATAGACATAACATTTTTGAAGAACAGATAAAAAAAATAGTTTTTATAAATTAACATTTGACTTTTTCTGCACTTAACCGTGATCTTCTATCAGTTAATATCTGCCCCGTTTTTGAAAACACTCGCTCACATGGCACAGAAGTAGCAACTGTGCCTAGCTTTTCAATAACGACCTTCGATAAAAAGGGGTAATTGTACGAATGCTCTTTCCACCAAACTAATGGATCAGATTCTCTATTTAATAATTCTTCTTCTAAATATCTCTGTACTTCACAATTGCTCTTGAAGATGAAGTACCAGTTGGCTGAACTGTTGCTGCTTTTTGGTCAAAATTAGTCCATATTGATAAACAACTCTTAGCCCTCGTAGATTCATCAGTACTCGTACTAGGGAAATAATTTTCAGTCTTTTCTGGATTATTTCGGGTACTTGCTTCTTGTTTTTGAATTTTATTTGCAACTAAATTTATTACCTCTTGTTTTGTTCGTTCTAATATACAATCACTTGAAAATGCTATATTTTTAAATCTAGGATCTAGAAAGGTAGATATTGTTAAGGTTCTACTACTTTCTAGATCTCCGAGGCGTGATTTAAGGCTATGTAATATTCTATTCACCATAGTAAGAGCTTGTTCAAATAATTCTTCCTTTTTTAATTCAGAAATCATATTTTCTAGTCCATTTGTTAAAACAATGATAGATGATAAAACCATATAACTTTCACCACTTACCATTTTAGTTATGCATTCCAAAGGTTCCAAAACCTTTTTGACGTCTTTTAAAAGTTGCCATTCTTCAACAAATATAATTGGCAAATTTTCTTTGTCCAACAGTGCTAAAACTGTTTTTATTACTTCCTCTAGTTCGAGAATTCTTTCCACCATATGGAATGTGGAATTCCACCTTGTTCAAACATCTTGAAGAAGTTTTTTCGGAGTTTTGCTATATTGCTTTTCGATGTCTACTAATTTTGTTGCTGCTGATGTGCTCCTTTTAAAATGAGCTACTAGAGTTCTTACTTTTTTTATAAGTGGTTCAACTATGATAATTGCATCATCGGCGATTAAATTGATGGTATGCTCATAACATCCAAAATGTCTCCATTTTAAATCTTTAATAGCCTTGCTAATGTTTGCTGCATTATCTGTAACAGGCAGCAAAATTCTATTTTCTAGACCCCAAGTCACTACAATTTTGTTTAACTCAGTTGCCAAGTTCACACTTGTATGCGCTTCAGGAAAGCAAGAACACTCTAATAATATTGATCGTAATTGAAAATTATCCTCCTCAATAACTTGTATAGTCACAGCTTATACAATACAGCTAAAACACTCTCTTGGCGGCAACGGTTTGCGTCGATTTCGTCGCGCATCGCTTAAGCTCCGCCTTCGGAGGGAAAAGACGGTTTTGGCGTTCAGAAGCGTACTTAGGTAAGGTGTTGAGTCGTGCGTATAATTTCGTTGATTGTATAATTTCGTGGAGCCTATAATTTCGTTAATTTTGTATGAGTTAAAGGTGCTGTTATTATTTTGATGACTCTTTAGCTGTGAGTAGAATGAGTGAAAAAAAAGACATCATTCTGTTTGTGCAGTCAAAAGCTGTTTTAATAAGGGTTATACCTGCAAGAAAACATTCTTTAGTTTTCCCAAGGACCCAAACCGATAAGTACCACATTATAAAAAATTTTCATTGTTAAAAATATAATTTATACAGGGTGTCCCATTAGTGCGTTATTGTTCATTATTTTGTTGTAGACACGCAAAAAAGTTTTAAATAAAAGTTATATGGATTTAAAAAATACCTACATATTTTAAAAATATCTTTGGATATACAGGGTGTCACGTTTTTGCCTGGCAAATTAAAATGTATGTTTTTTAAATGGAACACCTTGTATTTTATTTTAAATTATTGTAAAGACGAGTTGCTACAGAAAATTTTTATCAGGTATGTGTGTTGGTTACCTTTTAATAAAAGCCTTGCGGATCCACTCCTGTGATACCTGTCTTAAATATAACAAAGATCACGTTGAATTAGATGATTTTTCTTTTTATTGCTTTTTAAAGGCATATGATAACGCCAATTCAGATACATTTGGAAATCTGCAACTGTCAAATGATGAATTTGTAGAACTAATATTCAATATTGAAAAGATATTTCAAAATAATTTTGAAGAATTGGCTACAAAAAGTAACATTTGTACCACACTTTTAGAATTAATTAACCCAATACCCTTTAATCATCAATGCTAACGTTTTCCAAAAGAATAACCTATTTTAATGTATGTTTAATCTCAATAACTAAAAATTATACTGACAATTAGTTTGACAGAATTGTCATTTATTTAAAATTTTAAAAATAATAGCAGTCGGTTCATCAAAATATGAACGGTGATTGGCGAATTTTTTTTTACAGTGTTCTCACTACCTAAATGGATATGAAATATATTCGTTCAATTGAAGGCAATAGCATACTTTTTCGTTTGGTAATCTGTGCATGGATATTAGCCAATCTACGCACATACTACAAAACGAAAAAGTATGCTATTGCGTTCAACTACGAATATATTTCATATCTATTTTAGGTAGTGAGAACACTTTAACAAAATTAAATCTACAAATCACAGTTCATATTTTGGTCACCCAACTCCTATTATTTAAAAATTTTTAAATAAGTGACAATTCTGTTAAACTAATTGTCAATATATATTTTGGTTATTGATATTAAATATACATTAAAATTGTTGTGTATACTCGATAATTAATAGCATTTTTTTTTATTGTGTCCACATTTTAAAAAAAATAAATTTTAATCAAACTACATGATTTTAATTTAATTACGAGTATTAAAACTAAAGTCCTGAAAGTTTCGGTGAATATGAGGACAGAGCATCTGCCTTCCACGCGAAAAGCCCGGGATCGAATCTAGGCCGAGGACTAATTAATTTTTCATGTTTATTTTATTTTATAAATTAGTCAACTTCGTAAATTATTTTAAAATTAGTTATTTTGTCTAAATACCCTAAAATAATTTTTTAAATTTATAGATTTTCGTTAGTGGGTCGTAGAAAAAATATACTGACCATATCGAGTGGATTGTTTATTTCACAATCAGACGATTGAGTACTCCGCCTACGACGTCGTGCTCAAACTTCGTCTTTGTGTGATATGGCTATCATATCCACCCTTGTTGAACAAACTACTATTTATTTGTTTTCTTGGTTTAGGTTTTACATCAGAAATAGGAACTAAATTAATTTACTTTTCAAGTTTTCTTGTAAAAATCGATATTACTTTCTCCAAGTACAAATTTATTACCTACCTAAAATAAGTACTAATTATGTAATTTCGTGTAATATTGTAATTCAAATTTCACATTACTATAAAGTTTCAAAATTCCCTACTTCGGTATGGTCAGATAAAAATTGAATATATTATATTAATAAAAACTGTCAAAGTATTACTTCTACAAATCTGTATTTCAATTAATAAGAATACATCTAAATATAACCAATATTGTTACAATAAAAGCATACATTTTTTATAATTCCAAAATACCATAGAGTTCCCAGACTTCAGTCGAAGCATTCGTTTATCTAGGTATAAACCCTTTGTGCGAAGAGTAACACTTGCCAGACACACGGGGTACCACTTGATTTGCATCCACGAGCGTGACAAAATTCTTTAACAATTGAAGCCCTTGGTGTAAAAAGGATCCAAGCCACAATTTGTCGTGAAGTGACTGTTTTAGCTCAAAACATTTGTTAACGAGGATTTTACTAGCCACATACAAATTATTTTACCTCTAATCCGAAAAATGTGCTATTTTTCGTAATATTCATATTTAAATAATTTTTTTAATTATATTTGACAGATTTAAGGAGGTCCTTTCGCCACACCTCTCGCCTCAAATGTTAAAAAAAAGTTATTAGATTATGACTAAAATTAATTTTTTTCTAATAGTTTAAGTCCTTATTTATCTAATACTGAACTTTTAACTATACCTTACCTTGCAAATTTTTGAGAATTTTTTTTTTAAATGTGAGTATTTGTACAGTGCCTCACGAGAAAGTAAGTCCTCAACAACAATTCTCGAATTATACTACTATTTATTGATTAGATGGAGTAGAAAAAAACTAAAAATAAGGTTTTTGAAATATTTAGATTTTGTTTTATACAATAAAATATATATAGTAAACCGTGGAACTTATTGAGAAATTAATATTAAAAAATCACAAAAAATTTTCAAGTAACCTAGTTGAAAATTTTTTGTGATTTTTTAATAATAATTTCTCAATAAATTCCACGGTACCTATATATTTTATTGTAAAAAAGAAAACCTAAATATTTCAAAAACCTTATTTTTAGTTTTGTTCTACTCCATCTAATCAATAAATAATAGTAAAATTAATTATAATTCGAAAATTGTTGTTGAAGTCTTACTTTCTCATAAGACACTGTACAAACGCACACATTTAAAAAAAAAATTCTCAAAAATTTGCACGGTAAGATATAGTTAAAAGTTCACTATTAGATAAATAAGGACATCTACTATTAGAAAAAAATTAATTTTAGTCATAATCTAATATTTTTTATTTAACATTGGTGGCGAAAGGATCTACTTAAAACAAATTAAAAATTTATTTTCCCAAAACTTATTACGCCAAGGTTTTCAATTTTTTCAATAATAAAAAAAATGTTTAATCTGGGCCCGACTTTTCCCTCGAATCTAACAGAGATAGCACCATTCCGTCTTGCTTGGTTCTCGACCGCCAGATCAAAGACGCCGACACGGAGTTGTGGAGCTGTATTATATAAGCTGTGGTATAGTCACTGCCATAAAACTTTCGGTATTGACTGAAGTCCAACAGTCCGTGATTAGTGTGACAGATTTGGCATTTTTAACTATGGATTGGACTTTGTTTACTCTTTTTTCATAAATTTCTGGTAACAAAGTGTTACTAACGGTTTTCCTCGTTGGTATCTGATAACTTGGGTTTAAAGCGTTCACAAAATTACGAAAACCTTTATCCTCGACTATACTAATAGGCTGATAATCCCTAGTAATCAGTTCTACCAAACATCGGTCGATTTTATTTTGTACAAGTCGCCCCATAGTTTTTGGGGCGCACCACAGTTTTGTCTGTCTAATTATTTTACTACTTGAAGAAGCTAATTTCTCATCAGTATCACTTTCTTTAATTTTTTCTGTACTTTGTCCTGCAGATATGTTTTCATCATTATTTAATGTTTTTTGACTGCTTTGTAGGATTATGGACTTATCATTATCCTGGTCATCGTACATTTTTATTAGAGGGTGCTTTCGTTCTAAATGCTTTCTTAAATTAGTGACAGAAGTTTTATAACTAACTAACTGATTACATATATTACAATTGGCTTTTTTACCCTCTTTATTAGGTTCAAAATAATTCCAAATAATTGACTTATTCCGTCTATTCATATTAAATATAAAAAATATGGCAATCAAAACTTAGAAACACTTAAGTATATTGAAAAAGAAACGAAATACGAAATGCAAAATGTTAATTTTTAATGAGTGAATCCCCGATATAATGAAAAGAGAAAAGTCGATATTAATAACAATCATCTTATTTATTTTGGCCCTGGCTCTAAGATGCATTTGGTCAGTTTCAACCAATCTTCAAGAAAACAAAATAAAATGTATACGAAATTTTCTCTATAGTCATTAATTTATAGATAGACAAATTTTACTAAAAACAGATAGCCATAAAACACTTATCGTTATCGCCATATGTGTGAAATATGAAAATTTTTTAAAAGCTGCTCCAAAAAATAGCATTATTTTGTCACTGCTTTTTTGTTGTAGCAGAAGCGGTTGTCACTGCTTTTTAAAAATAGCTGGCTTTACCCATCTCTACTAGGGGGGCTTATAACATATGCGCGTTATATCAACAGGTTAGTGCGCAACACATCCGCGCATATCAGTCCGTTTTACAATAATAAAATGATTAAATTTAAAGTACACTGAATAATTGAATAATTCAAATATATTTCGCTTAATAACAAAAGTAATACACGGTAAGTATTATTTTAAAATTATATATTTATATAAATACTAAAATTATTTGAAAAACATGAATTGATCAATTATTTGTACAATGTAAATCTGACTTTGGGATTGTCACCCGTTCGAACCGATACAATAACAAAACTGAACAAAACAATATGGTTATGGTTGCTGAATAAAACGTGGTAAGTTTTTTTATTTAATTTTAGTTTTAGTTAAACATCTTAAATTTAAAATTAAGCAAAGATATTTTGTTGTTTTAACATGTGTTTAGCAGGTCCTGTTCGTAATAAATTCATAATATCTAATTGTAATAGCGTTTTTTGTATAAAGGTAAATAGTACAATAATTTACTGTCCAATTTATGCTGTACATTTTAAGAACACATTTTTTTATTTCCTTCCGATATTAAGCAAGGAACTAAATGATGCCGCATACACTTCATTATTCCACTTGCGAAAAGCCATTTATAGGTTACAAGACTGTAAATTGGCTTTACCTTTGGTACCCTTGAAAGCTAAATTAACAGTAAAGAGTAATACTAAAGTAATATTGTTATCATACCGTCAAACAAATTACCAGTGAAAAGAAAGTTACATTCGATTAAAATTTCATCCAATGAAATATAATTATTACCTAAAAAACAATAATTAGCTCTTGGATTTTTAAATCAATCCAGTGAATGGTTAGCTCCAAGGGAGAAAAACTCTATTTTATAATTAGAAAACAGCAAAGTAAAATTTGCGAATCAAAGAAGGACCTCAAAGCTTGATCCCGCAGACATCTGTTTTTTTTAAAGTACTACATCTAATTAAAAGATGAAGGGACTACCATTATTAATTATAAAATATTATAATGAAAGTATAAAACTGTGACAATGTCTAAAAGAAAAAAGAGATTCAAAATGATATGAAGTTAAAATACTACTTTGAATTTTTTCTGTTTCAGATTATATGGATGGTTCTCCTTAATGTGTTTGTTACCTACCCAAGTTTACAGAAAGTTTTAGTTGTTTTATTAAAATATTGTTTATTTAGAAAATTTATTATAAATTAGTTTTAATGATATAATAGATAATACAATTATTTTATATTAAATTATTTTACCCTTCCTAAAATTATGGGTCATAAAATTTTACATTTTGATTGGCATTTTGTTACATCATGCACCTTGTCTGTGTTGTAAAAAATGCCAATAAAAATACAAACTTTTAGTTATACTAATTAAAGTAGAGCTACAAACAAAATCCTGCTAATTTTTAAATAAAATAAAATATGCAGGTATCTATATTACCGACTGAGAAATAGTTGGACAAATCCCTTACCGGTGGCGCTGCAAGCAAACCTGTTGCCATATTTCTTCAATGAAACGGCAACTCTTAATTATCCTTCCTCCATGCTACTGACCACAGAACACTTACTCTTAGAACGGTATCTCCCATGTTAAAAAAGGATGATAGAATTTTCAGCGGCACCTGGCGGACGTGGTTGATTTTTTTCAATTAAGTCCTTGTCTGGTAAAAGGCTATTCAAATTTGACAGTAAAAATTATCCGCATTAAAAACTGTTAGCCAAATTAAGATTTGTTCACACCACATACTTTGATTACTATACGGGGCAAGAGAGAGGTCCGACACGCCCAACATGGAGCGCGGCCATTTTGAACCCTATGACACAGTTTATAGCTAAAGAATCAGATCGCTCACTCTGCGTCGGCACTTTTTATCTCAATGTTCCAGTGTATACACTGCGCAACTCAGATAATACAATATATAACATTCCAACGACCTGTCAAACAATAGCTGTCAGTGAGAAGGTGTGGTATATCTAAGGAGGTAGAGACATAGTCTTGCATCTTGAACGCTTTTTTTATTGGAAATAATAGTCACCAAGCCTGCCAATTTCCAATTTATGAAAAAAAAATGTATCTTATTTTTATTATTATTTTTATTGTTTGACATAAAATATTTAAATGTAATCCATTATTCATGATTTTACGTATTGTAAACGGAATACATCGCATGTCGCAATTCTTGGAGAATCAAATCTTCCCAATGGCAGGTTCATTTGTTTAAAATCCCTAATAGAATATATGACAACTACCTATATTCAAACAGCAGTCTTTTGCGTATCCTGAATTTGTATCCCTGGAGTGGATGTTATTCTGGAACTTTCAACTGGTCCGAGTGAGCTAACTGATTCTTTAGCAATAAACTGTGACTCCAAAAATAATATTTACCGACACTGACAGCAGCAAGCAAAATATCAGTTGCGTTTTAATCATCCGCTTCTGCTTCCGGAATTGTCGGTTCAGTCGTTCTAACATGTCAGATTAAAACAAGAAAACCGACAATTCCGAAGCAGAAGCGGATGATTACAACGCACCTATTAAAAATATTGCGCCAAGATGTAGGCAACACGTAATAAGGGTCCAAAATGGCGGAGTTTTCTATCTCCTTTTAAAAGGCACTCAGAAAGCTGCGCAGTGCGGCCATTCTCCGTATAGTAAAAGAAAATCAAAGTGTGTGGTTCACACAAACGGCATTTTTGCTTTATTATAGCGATATTCGCTATAATAAAGCAAAAATGCAGTTTGTGTAAACAAATCTTAATTTGGCTAACAGTTTTTAGATAAAGAAACAAGCATATTCAAAAAATAAATTTATTAAAGAATATATATAATACAAATCCAATATTTAAAAAATGTAATGTATATGAAAATGGTATTATGTATGAAGTAGCTGGTGGCTGCTACATATTCCAGGATACAACACTGTCCATCATTTTGTGAAGAACTTTATCTGTGAAAAAAGAAAGACAGTATAAGTACAATCTTATTAAAATAAATGTATTAATAAAAAATCCGAGGAATACTTTATTTTTTAATAAGTCCAACATCTACGATACAGCTTTGCAACCCCAAACGTCATGAAACAGAAATTTCACAGTATATGCCGCGTTTGAGAATCCACATCGGATGCATCTGAGATGTAGTAAATCTTTTATCACGTGAATCAGTATAAGTAAATGTAATGGGACAGATGTGTCCGATTTAAAATAAACTATTTGAGGCGCTGTTCTCCACATCTCAGCAAATGGGCTAAAATAATAATTTATAAAACTCAAATATTACCTCATTTTAATTATTGTGCCACTATACTGTATTTGCTCAACCAGAATGAGTTGCAACGATTCCAAAAGTTGCAAAATAGAGGTATGAGGATAAAACTGAGCTGAAGTTATAATCAGGATGTTCATGAACATAATACACGTAATAAGAAAAATTTTAGAGTTTATAAGGCCACGAATAAATGTACACAAAATTCAGTGTTTTTTAAAGGTGTACAGGCTTTTAATAATTTGCTTGAAGATATTAAATGTTTTTCAAACGCGGCAATATTTAAAATAAAACTGCGTGAATACCTGTTGACCTATTGACTTTTTTTCTCTTTCTTGTTCTTTTATGTTTTGTATAGTTGACATGTAAGTGTACTGTATCTTATGTATTTTTTATTGCATTTTAAATGTATGTTGATTCTATATTTATGTATTTTGTATATTTTAAATGTGAAGATGTATTGACATGTAAAAAATAGTTTTTTTGACTAAATAAACGATTTATATGTGGATAAAAAAACGCTCGAGATGTAAAAAATGCATCTAATGTGGATTCTCAAACGCGGCAATAAGTATTAAATAAATGAGTCGAGTACTAACTTTCCTTCTCGAAAAGAAGTCCAACATAAATTATTAGTCTGCTTCTTCTTCTACGATACAGCTTTGTAACCCCAAATGTCATGAAACAGAAAATACACAGTATAAGTATAAAATAAATGAGTAGATTACTAACTTTCCTTCTCGAAAAGAAGCTCAACATATATTATTAGTCTGCTTCTTCTTCGAACCTTTACTTGAAGTAGAAGGTGTTTGATCAACATATTCAATTTCTACATTATTTGAGGAAAGTCCATCCGCTACTCTTCCAGGAACTGCTGGGAGGAATAGCATTGGAAAGCTTCAGGTGTTAGACCTCGACGAGAGCCAACTACTTTATACTTCTCTTCAAAATGTTTATGACACTACAAAGGTGGAATAAATTTGTAGTCTTGATTTATTATTAAATCTTGGACAACGAACAGCAAGTGCCCAAATATCAAATAAATCGGGTGAATTCGTAGAGTGGGGCAGGCGATGCATCTTGTTATTAGCTTATTAACAGTGGTCAACTAAATCAGTTAAGCAAATTGGAAATGAAAACACAACTGAATACAACCACAATATAAATAAACAACATTCTCGTTTGGTTTAAGCCAAGACGCCATGACACCCCCCCACAAAAATCAATATTCACCTGTCCGTTACACTCCCACCACCCACCCTACCACCCGACTGCAGCGCCACCTTGCGGACGTTGTTGATTCTTGCTCTATCCCAGGCCTGCGCATACCAGTTTCCCCCCTCTGACTACTGACTATGGAGGAAGGATTATTAAGAGTTGCCGTTTCTTTGTAGAAATTTGGCAACATGTTTGCTTGCAGCGACCTGTGGGGTGGAGGAGTAGAACTAATCTTACTCTGTCGGTAATGTAGTTACCAGCAGTATTACCATCAACTCTTACTCTGTCGGTAATGCAGTTTCCCGTAATTTTATATTTAATTTAAAAATTGGCGGGTTTTTTAAAGGAGAATTTACTTTTGCAATTATTTTCTAACTAATACGAAATATAGCCATAAACAATTTTGGTAGTAATTTTTTTTAATTTTTAGTGAAATAAAAAACATGTACGTGTAGATAAAATATGTTCCTCTGGAGCCATTTTTTCATAATTTAATAAAATTTTGATGGCAATAAATCGCAAAATTTTATTTTTATGAAGATTTCAAAAATTGAGAAAATAATTAAATCAAATTTCGGAATAGTGGCTCCAGAAAAACGGACATTTCACTTTTACCTGAAGGTACATATTTTTCATTCACTAAAAAGTAAAATTAAACTATAGAAATATTTGTGGCTCTATTTCGTATTGTTTAGAAAAAGATAATTGCTTAGGTAAATTTTCCTCTTAATTATAATTTTCTTTTTTTATTAGCTGTTTGTAACAATTATGAAATGCCCAATAAAAATGTAAAATTCTTTGACAAATAATTATGAGGGATAAAATAAATATCATACAAAGTTTTATATAATTATATTTACTAAAAATTCCCAAGAAAAATAAATAAAAAATATATCACAGAGATGGCAATACAAAAAATTATTTTTCATACAAGCGGGCTTATGCGAAGCAAGAATGTCTATTATTATTATTATTATTATTATTATTATTATTTTTTTTTTTTTTATCATCGGCATCGACTGCTAAGGTCATTAGCCTCGTGTTCTGTGTAGGCTTTGTTACTGTTTCCCAGCGTCACTTTAGGAACAGCACTGTTAATTAGAACCCAACAGTGAATGGTCGAGTGGGGAATCCTACCAAGGCATCAGAATTAATTTTAAATAATTAAATTAAATAAAAAAATCCCGGCTAACGGTGGGATTCGAACCTGGGACCCTTGAATCCACAGGCAGAGACTCTACCACTGAGCCACCCACCCCGTTATTATTATTATTCTTATTTACTATGGCGCTCCCGGACGTCTTATAAATGATTCTTTAAGAAAGTTACTCTAATATCACAAACATTACATTACTATTTCGGTACGTTAACTATCTTTGGCTAACAAAAATCAGAAATTGCACAACAAATAATTAATTTACTTGATATGAAAACTAATGCCTAAGTAAATAAATTTTTAAAATAAACAAAAAACATAACAAATTCTTTTTAAATCTTAGGAAATAAGACAAAAGCAACCATCCATATAAACTGAACCAGAAAAAATTAAATGCAGTAACTTTAAATCATTTTGTTTGTCTTTTAGACATTGCAGCAGCCCTCATACTGTCATTATAATACTTTCTTATCATTAATAGTAGACAAGTTTCAACTAAATAAGAAAAGACGTCTGTTTTATGTTCTTTATATGTAAACCAGATACGGCTCATGGCCTAGTCTGCGAGGAGGCTGGCTCACCCTATATACTTTATACAAATATATATATATATATATATATATATATATATATATATATATATATATATATATATATATATATATATATATATATATATATATACAGGTAAAACGACGAAGTCACACCAAAAACTATTTAATCGTTCTCGCACCCGGAATTTTTGGCACTTAATTTGACTAAATGGCTCCTTATATATGGTTTATACATATATACATTCTAGCACCCTATATATGTATATATAATTAGTACATATATACCTTCTGGCTCCATATATATCATATTAAATAAAAGTTGACGAAAAACAAATTTGTTAGCTTGAGAATGAGTAGAACTTGATGGTATAACGTTTGCTTTTAACACGTTGGCTTCCAAGCCAAATTTCAGGATTTTGGTATGCGATAAGTTTGGTTGAGGTGACTTCTGTACCGTGTGTCACCGTTGATATTAAGCATTATTTTTTGCAATCAATTTTAAAAATGTATGGTTTCAATTTATAGAACATTAAACTAAAGAACCGATACTGGAATAGTGGGAATTACCAATGATATACATAAGTATGAAAGCATCTAAAAATCGTAGTTAATTTGATATGACTTAATTATAGCTACTGTTGTATTTATACATTTATTTTAAGAAAGTATAAACGTTAAGGGCATCTATAATCTGTAACGTGTGGAGGGTGGGTTACTTCCACAGCACTTAGGCCTCATTAGGCCCATTGTGCATCCTCCTAAGACGACAGGCACCTCTTAGCTCGTGAGCCAGCCTACAGATTTAATATAGTTGAAAACGTTGCCAAGAATTGCTTCTCTTATATCGGCTAAGTTAACCAATACTCGCTGAACACAAATATTCTAATAAATAAGAGCGTCGAGCAATCGTAAAGGATATGCTCGATGGTCTAATCTTCTTGTTTGCACCCTTTGCAGAGTGCGAATCCTGACAGCCCCATGATATGGAGATGCTTCCGTATTTTTTTAAATATGAAAATTGAAAAAAATACGTGTTTTGTTATTTATTTTAAATAGGTACTTTTCAATAATCTTATGGCCGATCTTTTCTTTTCGCTATTTATTTTGTACCATTTTGATTATTGTTCTGCAAAAAATTTAAAGTAGAATTATAAGAAAGTTCTTGTTTACGATTGTTCATCTTATTAAATATTGTATTAAAAAAAATGAACTAATATTTTTTTATACCTAATGTTATTTCACCGTTATTATCCTATGAAAGTGTTTATAAATGAAATTAAGTTTTTAATTATGACAAAACACAAGAGGTAAAACGCTATAAAACTTATTTATTAAAGCATATAAAAAAACCAGACACATTTTGATTGAACTTTATAGCCAGATTTCCTGATTTTTTTTATAAGATGAATTTGTAGTCGTAGGAAAAATATTGTAAATCACTTGTGTAAAAGTGATTTTATACACTTGTGTCCCACTCGAGTAAAAAATTTCAATTTTCATACTCGTAATGTAATACACCATATCAGTTTAAGTAATACAAAAACAACATAGTTGGCTCGGTAGCGTAGTTGTCTAAGGCATTTATATTTACTTGTAGGCAATTTTATAATTGAGAGACAGACGGCTTCGAATTCTACGGCAAAACAGGTGAATTTGTAAATAATTTGTATGGTTCGTTATAGAATTTGGTGTATGCCGTATTCAGTAATTTAATTTTTATTAATATGACATCCATATTACAAATTCGCCATGCTTTACCGCCTCGATGATAATGCTTGAGGTTTTTCGGGTTATCTTCACCTTTAGGTCAAATAGCCCTATAAATCATCTCTAAGTCACTGAGCGCCACGGCAAATAAAAATAAAAGCCGTCACAGGCTCAGTCGGCTTCAGGAAATTTACTCGTGAGATTGAATTAGGGAAAGTATTATTATAACAAATACTTGTCAGTTCTAAGATAAATAAAAAAAATAGATATTAAAAAAATGATCACTAGTTTTCTCTTTACATAATATTGCAAAACATAAAAATATTTTAATTTATTTTAATTTAATTTATTTTATTTTAATTTAATTTATTTTAATTTATTTTAATTTATTTTAATTTATTTTAATTTATTTTAATTTATTTTAATTTATTTTAATTTATTTTAATTTATTTTAATTTATTTTAATTTATTTTAATTTATTTTAATTTATTTTAATTTATTTTAATTTATTTTAATTTATTTTAATTTATTTTAATTTATTTTAATTTATTTTAATTTATTTTAATTTATTTTAATTTAATTTAATTTAATTTATTTTAATTTATTTTAATTTATTTTAATTTATTTTAATTTATTTTAATTTATTTTAATTTATTTTAATTTATTTTAATTTATTTTAATTTATTTTAATTTATTTTAATTTATTTTAATTTATTTTAATTTATTTTAATTTATTTTAATTTATTTTAATTTATTTTAATTTATTTTAATTTATTTTAATTTATTTTAATTTATTTTAATTTATTTTAATTTATTTTAATTTATTTTAATTTATTTTAATTTATTTTAATTTATTTTAATTTATTTTAATTTATTTTAATTTATTTTAATTTATTTTAATTTATTTTAATTTATTTTAATTTATTTTAATTTATTTTAATTTATTTTAATTTATTTTAATTTATTTTAATTTATTTTAATTTATTTTAATTTATTTTAATTTATTTTAATTTATTTTAATTTATTTTAATTTATTTTAATTTATTTTAATTTATTTTAATTTATTTTAATTTATTTTAATTTATTTTAATTTATTTTAATTTATTTTAATTTATTTTAATTTATTTTAATTTATTTTAATTTATTTTAATTTATTTTAATTTATTTTAATTTATTTTAATTTATTTTAATTTATTTTAATTTATTTTAATTTATTTTAATTTATTTTAATTTATTTTAATTTATTTTAATTTATTTTAATTTATTTTAATTTATTTTAATTTATTTTAATTTATTTTAATTTATTTTAATTTATTTTAATTTATTTTAATTTATTTTAATTTATTTTAATTTATTTTAATTTATTTTAATTTATTTTAATTTATTTTTATTTATTTTTATATATTTTTATTTATTTTTATTTATTTTTATTTATTTTTATTTATTTTTATTTATTTTTATTTATTTTTATTTATTTTAATTTATTTTAATTTATTTTAATTTATTTTAATTTATTTTAATTTATTTTAATTTATTTTTATTTATTTTTATTTATTTTTATTTATTTTTTTTTTATTTATTTTTATTTATTTTTATTTATTTTTATTTATTTTTATTTATTTTTATTTATTTTTATTTATTTTTATTTATTTTTATTTATTTTTATTTATTTTTATTTATTTTTATTTATTTTTATTTATTTTTATTTATTTTTATTTATTTTTATTTATTTTTATTTATTTTTATTTATTTTTATTTATTTTTATTTATTTTTATTTATTTTTATTTATTTTTATTTATTTTTAATTATTTTTATTTATTTTTATTTATTTTTATTTATTTTTATTTATTTTTATTTATTTTTATTTATTTTTATTTATTTTTATTTATTTTTATTTATTTTTATTTATTTTTATTTATTTTTATTTATTTTTATTTATTTTTATTTATTTTTATTTATTTTTATTTATTTTTATTTATTTTTATTTATTTTTATTTATTTTTATTTATTTTTATTTATTTTTATTTATTTTTATTTATTTTTATTTATTTTTATTTATTTTTATTTATTTTTATTTATTTTTATTTATTTTTATTTATTTTTATTTATTTTTATTTATTTTTATTTATTTTTATTTATTTTTATTTATTTTTATTTATTTTTATTTATTTTTATTTATTTTTATTTATTTTTATTTATTTTTATTTATTTTTATTTATTTTTATTTATTTTTATTTATTTTTATTTATTTTTATTTATTTTTATTTATTTTTATTTATTTTTATTTATTTTTATTTATTTTTATTTATTTTTATTTATTTTTATTTATTTTTATTTATTTTTATTTATTTTTATTTATTTTTATTTATTTTTATTTATTTTTATTTATTTTTATTTATTTTTATTTATTTTTATTTATTTTTATTTATTTTTATTTATTTTTATTTATTTTTATTTATTTTTATTTATTTTTATTTATTTTTATTTATATTTATTTATTTTTATTTATTTATATTAATTAATTTTATCACTCGAAAAGTAAATTTATATTGTCAAATTTGGAATTGAATCATACATATTATAATATTCTTTTGGTCGTCGGTATTTGGGATATTTTTACCAAAGGACCTAAGGTGCTCTTACGTTCACTTACGAAAACAAACTGGGGTGCCACAAAGTAAGAAAATGTATACAAAGTGAGGTGCCACAAAGTAAGAAAGCATTTTTACATGCGAGGTGCCACTACGTCGTAAAAGTCTGAGCGTTGTTAGCGACTGGCCTGACCTCTGGGGAGTATACGGTTCAACTAAAATCGTGTTTTTATAGAAAAATGGTCGAAATGGCACCTTTCTGAAATTTGGTAGAAGGGTTAGTAAGGAGTTAAAACGACCAAATATGCAATAAAACGATCTGGCACCTTGCAATGGTGCAACAACGTAAATATAGGTGCCACTTCGCCCATATAAATGCGTTTTTGGTGCTTCAACGTACGATTACCTATATATATATATATATATATATATATATATATATATATATATATATATATTTCTATTAGAATACAATGTAATATTTCTGCTTTTTGTATTCCTATAGACATATATTTTTATTAAGTATATAGGGCGTGCCTTTTAAAAGAAGTCTCCTCATAGACTAGGCCACGAGTCGCCTCTGATGTAAACCATTTAAAATCAACATGGTCTGGCAAAAAAAGTTTAATATTTTGAATTGTTGTCAATATGACCCAAAAGTGGTAAAACTATTTCATGAATTTTTGAAAGAAATTCAATAACATTTCTTTGTACATAAATAAAACGTCTTTTATCATCATTTTCTTTAAAATAAGTAAAAGTATCGATGGTCTTCTAACATGTCTGTAAATTAACTTAAAGCAGGCTACTCACTACGCGTTACATGCCGAGTTACTTGACTTGGACTGAACTTGGCAAGTACTTGTTCTAGTACAAGTAGATCGTCTACATTACGCGCGCCTTCTAAAGTAGTGGTAGTAACTTTACTCGGATCCTTTGACTTCGGTCCGTTTACCGACAACCGACGGGAAGTACAAGTAACTTGCTGAGTCTATACAAGTCTCCATACACATTACCTGGTACTTGGCAAGTACTTAGCAAGTAACGCGTAGTGAGTAGCCGGCTTTACACTCTTTGCAGTCAAAACTATTAAGTTTTTTAATAAACCCTGCAACATAACTAGTGGCCTGACTCAAATTCTGCTTCATTTATTAATTTTGTTTATATTATTAAAATTAACTTTATCTTCACAGGACTCTGTTTGGAGATGTGATAACAATATTACTAAGTACTACTATCTTTGGTGTATCTGGTTTTGAGGATGCTAAAGCAAATGTTTTAGCAGTCTTGAACGATTTGTGTTTTTAAACGATTTTGTATCAAAATATGATTTTCACATAATGTATAATGATTGGTTGTAAGTGGAATGAGTGGAATGTTTAAAATACGACACCATTCCTTTCTTTGATCAATATCAGAAGGAAATTTAAAAATATATGTTCTTAAAATTTATGTATGAAATGGGCCTTATAAAATGTACTATAACAATTAGAAATTATGCGTTTATAATGAATTCCGCCTGGTAAAGACATGTTAAAGCATCAAAATACCTTTACTTGATTTTAAATAATCCTAAATATCTAAAAAAAATAAAAGTAGTTCCACTCACATGTTTTCGTCGACAACCAAAACCATAACATAACCACACATTTGTTTGATTTTGATGTTATTTGTTGACAGCGCGCGCGGGGCCCGCTATAGCGGGCAGCCAGCAGTCATGCAGTGGACAGAAAGCCATCTTCACATAGTACAAATAACTTGAACGTGAAGGCATGTTTTCTTTAATTTGTTGTAATATATGAATTAAAATTTTTGAAACAACACTTTTTGTGTGCTACTGAACGAGACGTTATTAAATTAATCAATGTGCTTTACATTTTAATACTATTGTAAAACGGACTTCAGAGCACCCAAGCGCGGAGTTGCATGCGCAGAAACGTGTTTACGTATTGTGCATATGATATAAACCCCCGTGCTACTGACTGATTTCATTCAATGGCGATGGCTTACAAATTCGATCATGTATTAGGATAGATACGCCTTACCTGTGGAAGTAATGGGTTTAATGATTATCTAGACGGGGAGAGGAAAGGTATACAAACGGAGAACTTAGCAGTGCCGTACCGTATGGAAGGGATTATATATTGTTAATTACTATAAAATGTTAGATGAAAGCGGATGGACATGATTTTAAAAATATTGTTTTATAGCGTATATTTTTAACTTTCAATGTAAGAATAGTTTTTCACAGTATTGTGATACTACATAGACCATGCACAGGCTTGTCATATTGTATATTATTTACTCAATTTTAAACAATTTATATACATTTTGAGTAAATATACCTACTATAAAGCTTGACTGATAAAGGAGAAAAGAAAATAAAAAAATATTGTGAAGAACCCGTTTTATATGTAAAGCAAGAATATTATACATATTTCTGACTACATACCTTCCTTTATGAAATAAAATAAAGACCAATTAAAGCATTTTATTTATCAACCAAAAATAGTTATACACAAATAATAATAATACTTCTCCCTAATTACGGAGATTAATGAACTTTATTATTTACAAAGTACTCTAGCAAAATTTTGCCGTACACAAGTTAGAGGGAACAGAAGAAATAATGGCATTGTGTTTGTTCTCTATTTAAACAATTCTGACAATGCATGAAGTGGTGTGACTAATTTAAAATGGGTAGCGTCGATTGACATTTTCTGATATTTTTAAATACCTATAATAAGAATCCCTTATTTAAAATGGTTTTATTTGGATAGATGGCTATTTTTTAAAAATTTAAATGCAAATAAAAACCTACAATAAATAGGTACATATTATATATAATTAAAAATAAGCGTCAAGATTTATTTTCATTTTTTTTTAAATAATATTTAAAGTAGTTCATTCGCAAGACGACTTTTCTTAAGAGTTCAATAAAATTAAAATATAAGGTTAAAGAAAATGTCTTTTACGTACCTAACAAAAAAAAAATTTTTTTTGACCGTCTGTGAAACGAGATATTAACAATGAAATTGTGCATAATTAACAGTCTTAAAGCCTGTCATGTACATTAGTAATGCATTTATTTCAAGATATTTCGAAAACAGTTCTTAATATATTTTTTTAAAAACTAATATAATGTAAATCAGAAAGTTATACAATTTTCTAAAAAAACGTTGAATTTTTTGACCGTTTTGGTAAAAAGATAGATTTTTAAAAGAAAAATATGTTTAAAGCAGTCGACGCGTAGTGGGGTACAACTGGATTACAACTTGGCAACATTGTTAGTTCAGAATCACTGAATTACACTCGATCAGCTAAGAGGTTGTTATAACCTCGTGAAGTGTTCTTGAAAAATTAATTTGTCTACTGTATTTAAGAACTGGAATCGACGCTTCTGTTTGAACCAAAACAAAACCTTAAAATTAATATGAAGAAGTCACAAAATGTCTATAGGTATACACTTGATATCGCACCATTCCTATATTTGTGACGTTGCCGGATGGATTTTACTTGAAATAATAACGTATCCGTACATAAGCTTACATGTGTTGTGTTCAGTATCTTACAAAAATAACATTTTTCAGCATTGAGAATCTCAAACTACTGGCGATATTTTTGTGTACGACTGTCGCGCGTGAACTACCTTAATAATTACTACATGTAAACAACTCATTTTAAATTGGTCGGTATTAGATACCATAAGTATTTAGTATATTTACCTGCAGTAAAATTGTTTACAATTTAAAACCCATTGGTTATATTTAGGCAGTACCCCGCGCATATGGGATCATTATTATGTTCCTCCATAATCCAAGGGGGTTTACCGTTTTTATTATTTTGTCTTGAAATTGTATACTGATATTTCGAAAAAAGAGTCACTTCCATGGTTTTATGCAATATTCAACATTTTAATTGACAATTGGCAACGTTGTAACCATTTGCAATTATTATACAGGCTCCTTATGAGTGCGAATAATAAACAATATTTTCATATCAATTTGCTTCTAAATGCCCAATTAAACGAATACATGAATTTCTTAGAATACTGAAGACTTTTACGTAAAAATTATGATGCGATAGCAATTGTACAAAAAAGGTTTACCAAAATATGAGTGGCATGTCACGACGCTTCTGTCAAAAATAAGGGTAGCTTAGATATTAGATTTAAACGGAGTTTTGACATTATGTGTACGTGTCCACCGCGACCTTTTCAGATCTATTGTGGGACTCCGTTTGTTTTAGAGTTTGTCATCTAAGCTTGGACTTTTTTATTAGACTTATTTTCCTTGACAGTGGCATCCACATGCATGTAGTCACATATGTCTGGCTTTTTTTCATCTAGTATAAGAAATCTCAATCTAGTTAGGCTTTCACATTAGTGCAGGACGTGAATTGATGTTTCCTTTTCTAATTCACAGAACCCGAATAAATTAAAAAAATAAATACCTTGGGAGATTCTACTTCTAGTACACACCAACTACGGTTGCTTATTACATTGTTCTTGCTTCTTTTTTGCAAAAAAAGTAAAATGTATACGTGTATTTGATACGCCAAAATTACAAAATATCTCCCTAAAGTGGTCGAATTATCTGCAGCTTGCGCTAGTATCGCTTTTGCTTCCCCTACCATAACTTCGCACTGAGCGAATATAATCATCATACGTTCACACATATACATTTTCTATACTACTTCCCTCAACGAAGTATGTACTAAAAAAAATATGTTTTCAATAATGGGTTAATATAATCAAAAAGTATACTTTGTGTTTATTAAACTACAATTGGGAGACAACAGTTCTAAGCTATTTTTCACAGTATTTTAGACCTCAATAACACTTTGTTTCAGAAACGAATTGTTTAACTAGGTGTAAGTAGACGTTTGCAATAAATACCTATAAATTACTTTTTACCTATATCAATACGAAAGTATGTATATAAAGACGCACTTGTTTACTTACTCTATTAACAAAACATTGGATTTCAAATAAAATGTTCGATTTTATTATAGCTAAATAAATCTTCATGTGAAAAGTGATCTGAACAAACTTTGGCATCTTTCAGTTTTGAGATCTTGCTCATTTATTTTCAAGTCGTTTAGCCACAATAACATTAGACAATGTCTCTCGGAAACGTGTAAAACGTATATACCATAAAATATCCAGTTTCTACTATTAGGTATTTTTATATCAAGAAATAAAAAAACCCTAGCACAGTTGTTACGCCCATGGATATCTACATTATTTACATTTCATGAGATTGATTTTGACATAACCTACCTGTGAAAATAGCAAGCATTGGTTTTGGGTGTTTTTGGTCCAAAATGTTCGGAAAATTATGCATCTCTTTACTGCTTTGAAATGTATAATCACGTTTGTAAATAATTTCTTTCTTATAAATAAATAAAACAAGAATATTTCACTAAAATAAAACACCGAATGACACTTTTAAAAACATACAGAAACAGGGTTGCCAAATGTCCAGTTAAAATATAGTATTTAATGGTTAAACCGATGGATTGTAGTGAACAAAATCTAAAAACATCTAATTTAAACACCGATTCAATGCAGAAGAAAATTAAATGAGAAATTTTATGAATATGATTAAGATTCTTAAAGGAACTGTTAAATATTAAGCTCCATATTAAGTATTTCGAACCTTGAAACATTGGGAACTAATAATTATTATCCTTATACGTTTAACCGAAAGTGACACTGCGGCAACCTCTGCTGGTACCACAGTTTGTTGTGCATGCGATTGTGGACCTTATTATCATACGACAATTGTTTATGTAAACAAGGCGTATCTATTCCAATACATGATCGAATGCTTACAACGTCACGGCCTTCATAGCCCGATTTACACCTGAAAAAACCGGTGGCCGATTTTACCTCCATGGCAGGTATTCCCCCACTCTACCCTATTTTTATTTTCAATTTATTTAGGACTATGTTTCATAGGGTCAATCATCTCTCGATACAATGTGTCTAGAAAATAATATGTAAAATTAAAAAAAATGTACATTTTTATTAAATTTAGTTTTAATTTAGATTTAAATATTCCAGAATTTTTTTACACAATAATTTTTAATCATTAAAGCTTGCTTACGTACTAAAAGTATTATTAAAATGATAATATTTTGTTTTTATCAACAATCAACTTTTAGTAGCGACAGAAAGAGACAGATCACGTGAGAGATACCAAGCAGCTCATAATATACTTTCCAAAGGTTCGAATAAAAATGAATGCTGATTAAACTTAGACACACTGAAAGATGGTAATTGTGCAGATAGACGAAAAGAATTCCAGTACTCTGGTGTTTTTTGTTAATGGAAAAAAGGTTAGTACGTTAATAGTTTTATTTAAAAAAAAAAGTTTCAAATGAAAAGTAGTTTATTATTTTGTTGACTGTTTTTTGTTTTAATGAACTATCTATCTGAATTAGTTCGTGATAATGTAGCTGGTAGAACGATGATAATAATAATAATAGTGTTCCTATCTTCTGTTTTTATTTACCCCCGTTGGCTATCATATTGCTCTATTCATTGAAAAATACTTGTTAAATTGGCCTTTTTGTAGTTTAATTAAATATAAATTATTTTTAATTTCTAATTAAAAATTAAATAATTGTTTTACACTTTGTAAAAAAGATATTGTACTAAAGTAAATTAGGTAGTGATAAGTTACAATGCTATTCAATGGCGCCTCATGACCATAATATTTAATAAGGTACGTACCTACCAGTGTTGCCAGAATATATTTTTGTAATGTACCAGATTTATCTAAAAAATGTACCAGATTTCATAAAAATGTACTAGATTCTATAAAATTACCAGATTTTTCTAATTATGAAGTATGTTAATGGCCAGAGCAAAAAAAGGTTTATAGAGAACACGAACACAATTTTAAACCATATTTTATCTCTCGACAAATTTCTAACAGTATTCTATTTCTCGAGCAATTTTTAACAACTTTTTTTTATGCCTCGAGCAATGTTTTTACAATTTTTAACACTATTTAATCACTTGAGCTATTTTTAACAGCCTTTTTTTACCTATCAAGCTATTTTTGAACAATATTTCATCTCTCGTGCAATTTTTAAGCAAAATTTTAACAATTTCTAAATATATTTTCTCTCGAGCAATTTTTGAAAAAGAATTAACACCTTTTGATAATATTTTATCTCTCGAACAGTTTTTAAACAATTTTAAACAAATTTCTAACAGTATTTTATCTCTCGAGCAATTTTTAACAACTTTTTTATCCCTCGGGAAATGTTTGTAAAAAATTTTTTGTACAATTTTTAACACTATTTAATCACTCGAGCAATTTTTAACAGCTTTTTTACCTTTCAAGCTATTTTTGAACAATATTTGATCTCTCGTGCAATTTTTGAGCAAAATTTTAATAATTTCTTACACTATATTTATCTCTCGAGCAATTTTCATTAACATTTTTTATCTTTCTAACAATTTTTAAACAATGTTGTATCTCTCGAGAAATGTTTAACAGTATTTTTTAATTTTCGAGTAATTTTTGAATAAGATTTTAATAACTTATGATACTATTTTATCTCTTGAGCTATATTTAAACAATATTTTATCTTTCGATAAATTTCTTATCTTTTTAGCAAACTGCACAACTCTCGACAAATTTATAAAAATATTTTAACTCTCGATAAATTTTTAACAATGTTTTATATTTCGAACAATGTTTGTACAATATTTTATCCCTCGAGCATTTTCTAATAGTATTTTATCGTTCAAGGAATTTTTTAAACAATGTTTCATCTCTCGAGAAATTTCTACTATTTTATCTCTGAAGTAATTTTTAACAGCTATTTTGATTTCTCTTGCAATTTTTGACCAATTACACTTCAGATGGAAACATACCTACGCTGAAAAAAGTACTAGATTTTGTTTCGAGTGTACTAGAGTACCAGATTCTCAGAGAATGTACTAGATCTAGTACAATTGTATTAGACTGGCAACACTGGTACCTACCTAAGGGAATAATATTAATTTTTGTATAGGTACCTACTGAACATTTTTTACTTTCCTATCTGTATACAAATAAGGAAAGTATAGGAATCATAATTTTTTTCGACCTCCAGTTTTCGACGGATTTTTACGTTTTGGGGTCCCCTGAATCTGTTTTGACTATTTATTTATTTTATTTATTTATTTACGGATTTCCAGTACATATTGAAAATACAAAATTGAAATACATATTAAAAATACAAAATTATTAAAATTAAAATTAAAATTAAATTAAATTAAATTAAATTAAATTAACACAGGTTACATATACAGACAGATACCTATTTTTAAAACCGCAGAAAA
>OV651823.1:34363286-34390786 GCA_927349885.1 Psylliodes chrysocephalus
TCAAGGATTCTTTTTTATTTTGAAAAAAAAAAACTACATACTATAGTTGTTTATTTGTTTCAAATACCTACATTTATCATTGATTTTACTTTTAATATAGACGTTACATTTTTTTATTAAACAATAAATATTTTTCAATTACCTAAATCACTCATACTTACAAGTATTTTAAGATGTGTTAAGCATAGCAATAAGCAAAATAGTTTAAAAGTGACTGAAAATTAAGAAGGATTTTATCCAATTAAAAAATAATCAAGTCTATAGCTTAGACGAAAAGAAGTTTAATTTTATTTTACTGTATATTACTAACAGTGATACACAAGTAATAACACAAGGCTTGTGATCATTTAAAAAGGGTGTTTTTTCCAATAATTTTATCATTTGTAAGTTCGGTTGAAAACTTTGTACAAGCGACAATATCTCTGTTCTTTTTTATTTGTAGTTATTATTATCAATATCATACTGTTTGAAGCACTACAACTATTAATGCATATTTTAGTTATTTTAATATTTGTTTTGTTTTGATTTATAAACATTATAAGTTATAGTCAGCTGACTTTTCTTCATATTTTGAGATTATCTTTAAATATATATCAGGTTATGTACAAAGCATGACATTGATTTTTTGTAAAAAATATTATTTGAAATTTTACCTACCGTATTTCGGTTTTTATTGTAAATTTAATCATTTTCTCAATTTGTCACACATATCAAATAAAATAATATATTTTTTAAATACCTTTAATTGGCAAATAAACCAAGTGAACTAAAATGTTTATTTTATAAGATCAGTCCCATCACAATACATAACATTACTCAGATACAAATTAGAATAAAGATATATAATGCATGGGGTTCTAAATTATAATCTTCACAGTACAACAAACCCCCTTAACTGATATTATTGTTCGTTTTTAAAATAGAATTTTTTAAATATTTCAACTTCACTTAACCCCCCATTTTTAATCAGATTTTTTTTCAAAATCAAAGAGTTTCTTCTTCTTATAGAGCTTGATGTTTGCTAAAAATTTAATGTTGATATCGCTTTTTGTTTTTCGTTTTTAATGTAGAATTTTTTTCAATATCAACCCATCTTAACCCCTTATTTTTAATCAGATTTGTTCAAAATCAATTGGCTTTATCCTCTTATAGAGCTTGTTTTTTGCTTAACATTTTTAAGTTGATATCATTTGGCATTTTTGATTTATCGTGCAGACAAAAAACGTGACATCGGACAGACGGACCAAGTAAACCACATAGCCCTCAGAAAGTCTAGATACTGCTTGGCGTATGCTGTCAATACAAAAAAATTACCCCCAGGGCTGGTATATCTAAGTGGGTCGCGACCAAAGAGGTTAGAAAGGGTAGAGGTAACATAGGAAGCATTTCTCACTGCGCGAATTTTGCCAAAACCGAAAAACTGGGTGGAAGGAGTAGGGAGATGTTCTGGGCCGGACTTAAATATTTGTATTGTAGTACCTAATTTTGGTAGGTAACTAAAAGATGAAAAATTATGAGACGTTTTTTTTACTTTATTTGTTAGTAGGATTCCTTTATGATGAGGCAATAACACTTTATCAATATATAACTAGCTAAGGGCCGATTCCACCGTTGTGTCAAACGAAGATTAAAATGGCATTGTTAATGTAAAAATGTCATTTTTAACTCCATTTAGTAATTTAAACTTTATTTCTGTTAATATAAAAATGTCATTTTAATCTTTGTTTAGTATTTTAAACTTCGTTTAACAAAACGGTGAAATCGACTCTAAGTAAAAGTTTATAAAATTATTGTAACAAAATAGCTGTTGAGACAAAAAGTTATCGAAACAGCCAAAGTACTTTTTTCTCGAATTACACACAAGATTTTTTCTACGATCATACCAAATTAAAATAAATAATTAAATTTTATTAGAAATGGGATACCTTTTCGTTCGTTATATTTTAAGTTTATTTGACATAAGCCTACTCTTCGAAGAGAAAAAAATGTTTATGATTTAATTATTTACGGAAAATACCGTTCAATGATTTAAAATATTAGGAAGTCAATTAATAGCTATTTAGGTAACGTGTTTATATACAAGATTTTTTCTAATTTTGTCTTGATTATTTATAAAATTGTGTTAAAAATAATTCACCATCATTCTTTTGTAGGTACTTCCAATCAAATATTTCAGAAAATTGTTGTATTTGGATTTCCCTACCATGTTTTTTTTTTTTTTTAATAGTAATGATAAAAATAAGGGACATGTGCAGTGTTGCCGATCTGACTTTTGACATTACCAGCGAGAAATTTAAAAAAAAATACATTTTTACCCGTTATCCTTAAAGGAGTACGTCAAAATTTTACCCCCATTTCTGGGCAGTTTTCAATAACGGTGTTCAATTATTTAAAAAATAAAACGCAATTTACAGCTTTTCTTTTTTTGTTTTCTTTTTTGTTGTTAAACGTAATGTCATATTTTCAAATATGAAATATCACTATTCATTGCCTTTTTTTCGATTTTTCGTTTTTTGGATTTTTCGATTTTTTAATTTTCGATTTTTAGATTTTTCGATTACTCATTTTTTCGGTTTCTCGATTTTTCGATTGTTCGACGTAAAAACCAAAAAAGAGGCAGTTTTATTAATTTTCATTTCGTAACTGGTGACATAATCAACTTTTAAAGTAGATCGTTTTGGCACTTTCTGCGATTACAAAATATATTATTTTAAATGTCAAAATTAGAGAAAATAACAAAATGTAAATTAAATGGTTAGATCCCATATTATTATACAGCAGTGTTTCTTAAACTTTTTTGACGAGGGAACCTTTTTAAAAAGCGGAATATTTTACGGGGCCCTCAACACATAAAAAAAGTTACCAGAGGTAAGTGATCTGTAACTAGGATAAAGAAATGTCCATATAAATATTCATTAAATTTATTTAAGCCAAAAATTATTGCAAGGCCCTCTCTTTCAATTTGGGAATATTGTTATTCGGACTTTGATAAGGTACGCGAAGCAGAAGCTATAGATTTCTCAATATTTTTTTCAAAAACATGACATATCATGACCCTTATTCCCACATTTGATGCATCTACGATTAATTTAGTCGGCAACTCAGGCTGAAAATACACAAGAACATAATTTGTTGTTAATTTATTTTTAATTCCAAAGAATTCTTGCAAGAATTATCCCAAATCCATTTCTCCCATAGTAATTAAAATAAAAAAGTCCTAAAGCAAAATCATATCCTCTTTCCTCTTAGTGACTTAAAAAATTACTTCTCAAAAAAAAGGTCCTCAAGTCAGGTCCCTCAATTTTGTGGCGATAGTATTGTTTTTTTTTTTTTATTATGATTATTTTCGTCGCGGACTCCTCACAAAGGCTTTGCGGAGCCCCAGCGCTCCACGGAGCACACTTTGAGTAACACTGTTATAGAGAAATACTAAATAAATAGTCTTGAAAAACTATTGAAACCAGTTATGAAGTTTGAAACGAATAAATTGGCAATAAAATTGATATTTTTGTATTTGATTGTATGTTTCTGTTTTCACTTCCTGAAAACAGATTCCCCATGAAACAAGAAATAGTAAACAGTTTATAAAAATAACCTTTATTTGTTACTTATAACATGTACCAATGACCAAGTCCGATTCTGTTTATTTTCAAATCAATAATTATGGACGTCGACAGAATCTTTAAATATTAAATATCTCACTGAAATAAATATAAGTCTCTTTTATCTCCGTCACATTTTGCACTGTTATTATAAATAAAGCTTTTTACAACACATCTTGGCATTTTCAACGTTAGTTTACAAAATTTAAGTCGCTAAAATACCAAATTAATTCTCGTTGACACATTAAATTTGGATGGACAACCCTCTGACATGTGATGTTCTCAACTGTGATTGGTGGGTGTGAATAATTTCGAAATGGGATTATGCGCAGTGTCTTATGTTCCATCTAAGGTTTGTATAATCTAAGGTCGCGACATAGACCCAGTAAATAGAGGAGGAGGTGACTGAGGCTAGGGGGGAAATAGTAGCCCGCTTAAGTTGGCAACACTTTTCTGATGTTCGTTTGGCGAAATCCACGGTTATCGTTTGTCCTGCCGTAATAGTATTATATAAATAGAGACAGATCTACTTTTAACGTGCATCGTGCATAATAATGTCAATATGGTACAAGTGGAATGAACCACTGTTTTCCTCGTAGTCGAATATCGAATTAAAACTAAAAACATTTTGTACTTTTTTAAATACCAAATTATACAATTTGTTTCCACTTTATTTTAATGTTACATGAGCAGGTACATGCGTTTGTGCTGTGATAAATAAGTGTTCATGTGAAAATTATCTTTGAAACTACATTGTGACTTCACTCATCTCAAAACTGAATGGCTGTAAATACAGGATTTAAATCTTTCATAGTGTTGCTTGGGATAATTTGAAAAAAAGGTGTTGGACAAAACGTTTACAACCTAAAATTGCATGGAAAACAACATCATAGCAGAAGGAATTTTACCTTTATGACATTCTCTTTCAACATTTTTAAGTGACTAAGTTTGTGGTTTGGTATGGTGAATGGACTCAGTTACCACAGTCAAAAAATTCAAATTAAAAAAAAATGACTAAGTTCTAATAAGAATACATAAGTTGAATATGAAAATGTAATTACTTGATTTAATTAAGAGCTAAATAGATGTTTCATATAGGGTTAGTTGGGGTAATGGAAAACGATTTTTATAAAAAAATCTTCGAGGTCTGTTAAAATCTAAACTTAAATGTTTACCAAAGAATTTTTTTAGGTGGAGTTTTTTTGAAGGTTTGTGCATATGTGCTTGGCATAGCAAGAATAAGGTTGTGGAATTTATCGAAATATTAGATGCAATTACCCAATAAAAAAGAAAAATTGTTGAAATTTTGGGGCAATTGTAAACATCGTGTTTGTCGTTAATATGAGTCCTGTTTAACATTATAGGGGTATTTGTGAACATAGAACAAATTAGATGAGTTTTCGTTCTTTCAGGAATGTAATTTCGAGTACTGTTTACAATTACCCCAAGGATATTAAAATAAAATACTTGGTAAGAAATTAATTTATTCTACTCGTAAGTACAAAGCTTTAAAATGGTAATTTCACTAAGATTTTTCGAAAATGTCTACTTTACCAGGAAACAAGTAAATCATTTTACGTCCCACAAATTTTGTATCGGGTTTAGGAAGAATAGCAGTCACATTATCAATTGTAATATAAGATACAATCATCTCGTTGATGTAGAAGTCAGAACAGGTTTCGTCTAATGACTTGAGCCCTATAATGGCAATTTCACCATCATCTTCATCCTTCTTTTGAACTACGCAAACATATTTATATTTATTATTGGAGCGCTTGCCTATTTCAGAGAATTTTGCTAGAATAAATATGTCTTCCTGCAAATCCTCCCACTTCACTTCTCCATACTCCACAGATTTCAAATCTTTTGAGAAATTTTTATTGATCGGTGGTAAATTTTCGTCGTCTTCCTCAGATTCTTCGAATAAATTTATGTCTTCCTCACTTTCGATATCAGATGGAGTGAATTTTAAGGTTCTCTTTCCCTTTTTTTTGTACCTTTACTTCTGCACTTTTTTATTTTTCGGGGCTTAGCCACATTTCCTTTAGCATTTTTCTTTTCCTCAGCTTCTTTCAGTTTCTTTAAAACTTCAGGAGTGGTTAAGACTTCTCCGTAAGTAGACTGTTTCAACGTGGAACAACTTTTCTGGGAAGGGCACTGGTTACGTCTGACGCAGTATTATTATATGCTTCCTGCAACTTTTGAGTAAATAATTGAAGAATGCGGTTCGGAGAATGGTGTTGGGGCAGTTGGGAAACAACTTGTAAAGTTGTTGGCTCCTTCCCTGGAGTCATCTCCGGTGGAGTCATCTTTGGGTATAGTTCAGGAACAGGACCGTTCTGCTCTATAACGGATGTTCCCGCAGTAGGTTCAACATGTTCATCAGAAGAATGTATCCCCAAGGATACAGATTTAATGCTCTTCTTGTACTTTTTGAGTTTTATGGGATCAAAGAACTCTTCAGAAAACATTGCACAGTTGATGGGTAATATACCAGTATTTTCAAACCCTGATATGATGTTTGCTGGTGTTATACTATCTCTCCAAACTTCAGCTGACAGCTCCACAAATTTTTGTTTACTTAGCCTACCCGATGATTTGCCATTTCAGACTTGCCATGGGCCACTAATATTTTATCCCATTTGATTTTTACGGGGCCGAAAACACACTTGTCCAAAGGTCTCCTATCAGTCAAGTGACTGGGAAATCAAAAGAGTACTATGTTGTTTTGGATAGCAGCATTTACAATACGGACGCTTACATGACTGCAGTGGCCATCGAACAGTAGGATAGCTATTTGATTAGGTTGGTTACGCGAAAGTCTGCGAGCTCTTACCTCGGGAATAAACGATGTCACAAACCAATGGTAAAAATGAGCCTCCTCCATCCATTCGTTTTTCGATGCTCCATACAACGTTCCTGGAAATGATTTTTCGGAGGTCCAACGTGCTTGGACCGCCCCTCCTTTGAACACAATAAATGGGGGGAGATAAGTGCCGTCTGCAGCAATGCAGGCCAATACTGTTGTCGACTCTCTTCCCGAGCCCCCCGCAACTCGAGACAGAGCTTTTCCTTTTTCACCAATCGCTCTTACTCTGGAGGGATCACTACTAAATCCAGACTCGTCTGCATTAAAAACGAAACCGGATTTATTTGGATGGTCGATTGATTTTTCACTCATTAGATCCTTAAGCTTTTGGTAAAAGTCGTAGACAACGAACGGATCTCTGGCGTCCTTGCGAATCCTCTGCAGATGCTCAGGCTTCTTAAATGACAAAAGTGGATGTCTTTTCATAAATCCCAAATACCAATCATGGGAAGGTAAGTTATTTTTAAAAGGAGTTTTCAAATCCATCAATGTAACATATTCGCCAACTAACGTACACAGCTCCTTCTCGTCAGCAGGCCAACCCATTCTAGCCCGAGCAATAAGGCAATTTGCTGTAGTATTTTCTACATCTGCGGATAAGGCAGGCCGGCGCCCTGCTTTCAAAACAGTAATGGGATTTTTTCTACCTTTTTTTCTATTGTAAATAACTGCAATAGGAACATTGTAAGCCTGCTGTGCTTGCCTGAATGTTTTACTTTTGGTCTGCACATCATTCACAGCTTTAACCAGATGTGCTTCGGAATATTTGTGACTATCTTTCTTTTTTCTTTGGTAGTTTCTCACCATCGTATTTCTGGAAAAAAAAAACAAATTGTGTTTACAATTACCCCAAAAAATTAAAAGTGTTCACAATTCCCCCAAAATATGCCGACAAGACATTAATTCAATTATAATCAAAACAAATACATATATTACACAACTTACCTGGATCAATTTCAACTTTTTTTTGCAAAAAAAAAGTGATCACTTCAAATTTGCTTGACAACTTTTTACATATCAAGCACGAAAATATTTTTTTTCTGCTAAACCGGTAGCACAAACAATCGGAGTAAACAGTGGAATGCGGATAAAGGTTGCAGTGTCTCTGTCGTTGCTCGGCGCCATTCATAGGCGCCAAATTCGAATGATATTAAACGTGTTTGCAATTGCCCCTGTTTACGTTTACCCCAACTAACCCTAAACAAAGTGCTGTAAAATGTTGATAAATGCAAAACCATTATTAAAGAGAAATTAGTTATCATCAACAGGATATTTTGTAGTAGCTGGTCCCTTTAAATAATAAACTTGAAAGAGTGTGAATTAGTAGTCATTTTTACATTAGAAGTAAAAACAAAATAAAATGTGTGGTTGAGACTAATTTATGTATTTAATAAAAACATATATTTAACATGTTTTATTAACATAAAACAGGTGTTATTTGAAATGTTTTATTTTAGATTAATAATGTTTATAAATTGTGGGTACATTTGGTCCGAATCTTGCTTAATACCATAAAATGCATATGCATTTCTATATGGTTAGTATTGGAGTAGAAGTACAAAAGTTTTGATTAAAAATATATCCTTTAAATACAATATTCACTAGATATGCTAATTTAGGTAATTTTCTATTCGAAGCCATACATGTTTCCTATTATAGTTTTCATGTTTACAATTCTGGAGATACTGAAATATTTTGCTTGATTACTAAACTTTGGTTGTTCTTGTTGTGGTCTGCTGTTAACACTATTGTCCTGAAATATTAAAAAAGCTAGACAAAGGTTTGTCCAACTCTTCTGTCAGCTTTGTTAATCTATGCTACTGTTATTCTGCATGCAGACATTTTTTACAGGAGATTTTCTCTAAGAACTGTATTCAGTTTCAAATTTCGGCCAGTTTTAGGACAGTACCTCTGTTGTAAAGGTCTTTCAAATCCATCCTTTGTAAGATGTAACCAACAAATACATGCTAAAAATGTATAGAAATCAAATCGCAAGATATTACACAAAATTATTTAAATTAAATAAAAACATAAAAATGAAGTAAATAATACCCACCAACAATTTAAAAATATCTAAAATAAATAGACTTAGGGGACTGGAGCTCTAAAAAAGGGAGCCATAATTAGTTATGCATCCCCATCTATAAGAAAATTGTCTTCATATCCCCAATTACCTTTTAAAATAAACCAAAACAGCACAAAATTGAAAGTGATCTACTTTTCACGACGTATTCTATGTACATGTGAGATTATTAATAATTTATTAAATTAAAATATTTTAACCTAAAAAATATGGGCATTTTATAATAAAAATGTCATTAAAAAAAAACAGATTGTTTCTTATATTGGTAAGCCTGGCGACTACAGGTTGCCACGTTGCCAGATCAATGGGCGACTACTATTTCGAAAAAAATGGCGTCCAAAATGGACTCCTATGTCGCGACCCCCTTAGATATACCAGCCCTGGTTGTTCTTTATTTTTAAACTTGCAAACTTCATAAGTAAGGCAAGAAACCATTTTAAACGTCAACTGTCACAACTAAGGAACTGTCATATGTCAGTATTGTCATTGGATCTGATTATACGGTAAGCGCGTTCGGTTAATGCTCCGCGAGAAAATCGAAAATACCATTCTATTCATACAATTGTATAAATGAAACGATATTTCCATAAGTAGTCTAGCTCAGGCACATACTTTGATTACTATACGAGGCAAGAGAGAGGTCCGACACGCCCAACATAGGGCGCGGCCATTTTGAACCCTGTGACACAGTTTACAGCTAAAGAATCAGATCGCTCACTCTGCGTCGGCACTTTTGATCTCAATGTTTCAGTTTATACACTGTGCAACTCGGATAATACAATATATGACAACCGCCTATAATGAAACAGCAGTCTTCTGCGTATCCTGAATTTGTATCCCTGGAGTGGATGTTATTTTGGAAATTTCAACTGGTCCGAGTGAGCTAACTGATTCTTTAGCAATAAACTGTGACTTCAAAAATAATATTCACTGACACTGACAGCAGCAAGCAAAATATTAGGTGCGTTTTAATCATCCGCTTCTGCTTCCGAAATTGTCGGTTTAGTCGTTTTAACCTGTCAGATTAAAACAAGAAAACCGACAATTCCGAAGCAGAAGCGGATGATTAAAACGCACCTATTAAAAATATTGCGCCAAGATGTAGGCAACACGTAATAAGGGTTCAAAATAGCGGAGTTTTCTATCTCCTTTTAAAAGGCACTCAGAAAGCTGCGCAGTGCGACCATTCTCCGTATAGTAAAAGAAAATCAAAGTATGTGAGCTCAGTGCTACACGTTCAATGCAAATAAATAGATTACATCACGAGTGCTTTTGTCAATAGTGTCTTTTTAGCTCGCGGAGGATTAACCGAACTCTCCTGTTGAGCCAGAAGGAAAGGAGTGTATTCGTTTGTCGTATTTGCACTCTTTTTTGAAGGAACTAATAAATATAAATTTGACCTGCAGCAGTTGTTTTGTGAAATAAAAATGTTCAAATTTAATATTGGAGTTTGATAATATTGTAGATTTCTGGCTATTGAAGTAATTTTATAATTTAATAATTTATTTCTTTAGAAACATTGTAGGGACGTACCATTTATGTCAAAAACATAGAAACATACTGAAATCCGACAACCGGGGGTTGATAATTAATTTAAATAATTCTTATACAGGGTGTTAAAAAAAAAGTGTCACAAAATGAAATGGTGAATAGTATGACCCAAAATAAGCAGAAAAGTCTTAATAAATATATGACCGCAAATTAACGGTTTCGGAGATACGGACCATTTTGTGTTTATAACAATTTTTTATTATTATAAAAAAACAATGATATTTATAAACAATCAATAACAACATAGAGTTAAATGAGATGTTCAAAGTGCCCTCCCTCCATTTCAATGCATTTCCATTTGCACGACCGTACATAAAATACATGTCAGCTAATTCAATATTAGTGTAAACAGGCATAACGAAAATTTATAAAATTATTCACCCACAACAAAATAATAACTGCAAATAGTATCTATGAAAAAACATCGGTAGACTCCGATAAGAAAAGCAAGTTTTTGAGAATGAAAAAAGATAATCAAAAAATGATACAAAACACAAAACACTCCGTATCTCTGAAACCATTCATTTGCGGACATATGTTTATTAAGACTTTTCTGCATATTTTGGCCCATACTACCCCCCGTTTTATTTTGTGACACTTTTTTTTTAACACCCTGTATATTACATATATTCAAATTTTTATTTTCGAATTCAAACAACATCCCAGCGTATCCCGCCTCGTAGGCGCCGTTTAAACTACTTCTGGGAAACGGAGGCGACGATAGACTAGAAAGTTCGCTAGAACAAAACAGATGTAAAAACATAAGGGCTATATTCAGGAATTAATACAACGCTTTAAGATCTTTATGCCCGAACGCATAGTCGTTCTCTTTCCGATACATTGGCATATATGGGAAATTTAAGTATAAATACCCGGGTTTTTGTGGGCAGAAGATTATTAACTTTTTCTTCTTCACCGAGTCAAGTTAACAAAAATACGCAAATATCCATGTCCCGCCACGGTGACTTCTTTTTCTTTATATTCGTCAAATATAATTAAAAAGAGATATCGCTACCCTTACGGTGGCCGCGCTTTTGTTATATTTTGAGAACGGAAATAAAAGATATTGACGGAGTAGAGAAATTAGTTTCTATAAACGACGGCTTCTGCATAGGTATCCAGTTGTCCTTAGGACGACCACCTTTTTAACCGACTTCAAAAAAAGAAGGAGGTTATCAATTCGTCGCGATATATTTTTTTTTATGTATGTTCAGCGATAATTCTTTAACACGGTGTTCGATTTCAATAATTCTTTTTTTGTTAGAAAGGGGCTACTTCAGGGGTGGTCCCATATAAATTTGGTCAAAATCTAAAAACTGTATCCCTGAGAAAATCCTCAAACTCTTCATTTTTTATGTATGTTTAGCGATAATGCTTTACTACCTTGTCCGATATATATGATTCTTTTATTGTTAGAAAGAAGATACTTCAGGGGTGGCCCCATATAAATTTGGTCAAAATCTAAAAATTGGGTCCATGAGAAAATCCTCAAACTCTTCATTTTTTATGTATGTTTAGCGATAATGCGATACTACCTTGTCCGATTTATATGATTCTTTTTTTGTTAGTAAGGGGGTACCTCAGGGGTGATCCCATATAAATTTGGTTAAGATGTTGTGATGGCATCTGCACGTTTTTGAAGTCGGTTTTTTTAAATTTTTAATTTACACTTGTTCTTATATTTTATATATTAGTCAGGTTGACCAAGCAGATATACGTCGAGTAGAACCAGATTTCGCTCCTAGAACTGTTTTGTAAGGTTGTATCTAACGAGTGACTAATACTGGTGATACCTCACTAGTCTAGTTAAACGCCAGATATTTTGTATCTCCGATTCAACGTTATAAAATGTTACTAAATGATTAAAAGTACTACTCTATAGGCGACGTTCGTAGTGGATTTCGTCACCCTTCTGGCTGATCCGACGAACTAGCGCCAGGTAGACACTTTTATCAGCGGTATACTTTTCTTTCTGTAAGGTTTCTTTTACTTTTACGTAGAATTAAAACGATAATCGCACTATTAAAGTAATCAAACTAGTAATTAATATTCAGATATTCCGGGGGAGAATTTAGACAAACATTAATAGGTTACAGGTATCACTTTATTTACTTTTATATTCATTAGCGGGAACATTCGCGTCTGTGTGTTATTGTCATATTTTTGGTATTCATTGGTAAACGTTTATTGTGGGAAAATTATAGGGTTTTTATATTGTGCTAAATTATGTTATTTAGAGAATCGATAGTGATGTTGTTGTCATAAATATTAATTGTTCTAAAGTCGGTCAATGCTCTCAAGCAATAAATTAAGTCAGTTAGATTTATGGCCAAAGGGCCGAATTGTAAAGTTTCGGTTGTCTGTAAGCAGTACCTGCCCTTTCAGTAAAGATAAAAAGCACTTTCGGTTTTACTTTTAAATGGCAAACAGATGAAGATTAGTAGGGTAAACGCCTTGATTTGTATATATTTTACAGTTAGATTGCGGTTAAAAAATATGTTTTCTGTCGTTCTTTGTAAAACAAAATTTGGTAGAAAAATATGTCATTTTAGCCGTACGGAATTTTAGTTTTGTGTATCGAATTTTCGGGAAAAAGGATATATGTACAGCGGCGGGTAGAATCATTAATATTGATGTTACGGGTCAGAAATTTATCAATTTATCGTACTCAAATAATTAGTTATTATTATTAGTTCATAATTAGAGTTAGTGAACATTAAATAAATAAAAAAATAACTCACCTAAATTTGTAAATAGTATTCAACAAGATTAATAGACTTTTGTACTTTTATCAATTTATTAAATCTAACCTATACATATGTATATTGTTTATTTACATGCTAATGTCAAATTTTGACCATGACCTTGTCATAATTCTTCTCTTCTTCATTTCAGTGTAATTTAATTAATTGGGTCAATAATTAAGCTGTTTATTGGCAGTTTAACCTTATTAATCAGGTACATGTTTCTTCTTTGTGTCTGAGGTTTTATCTCTCTCTCTCTCTCTCTCTGGGTTCTCTGTCATTTTCCTTTTTGGTTGGTTTTTGGGCCATATGGTCTGTGTTTTTCGAACGAGTATTTTCGGATTTTTTTACCACCCCTAAAAGGGAGTTCCATCAAAATACCTATAAGTATTGCTTGTAATATCAAGAAGATTTGTATTTCACATATTGTGGATTTGCGATACTTAAAAAGAAAAGGCCCTACCTTACTCGGTAAGTCACCCAGACACAATTTAAATCTGGCTTTATTTATGCTTTTAGGCCTATTAGCTATTAGTTATAGTTGGGATACTATTCTGCATTAGTATTACCATCAACTTCGACTGCTTTTATTGGCTAGACGGCTATTACAGTTACAATACTATTCTGCATTACCATTATCACCTTAGACTGCTTTTATCTGCTAGACAGGGTACTCCTGAGCTTATTACTTCCGCTTATTGGCTGCTCTTGGGCTTGTGAATGTTACAGCGCTGTCTGCTGCCCCATCGATACACCGAGGAGACTTCGAGAACACAAGTAAGATCTCTCCATTTTTTCTACCTACATGTAACTAACCTACTATCCTTGGAAGGCCACACTCACCCTAAAACGGAAACGATTTGAGGGTTAATTATTAAATCGTACATATAAATAGAGATTAAATTAGTACATACAGATATTTAAAAGAACTACATAATAAATTCTTAGAATAAAAATAAAAGAACACTTACTCATCTGTAAACAAGTAGTACTACTTGGGCCTGAGGGGTTAGAACTTAGAATCTTGTAAATAGTAGATAAATTGTACATAGTTATAATTTCTTGTCTTTTATGGTGTCAAATAGTCAGCAATTTTGGAAACCTTGTACTTAGACACACCCCATTTCTGTAAAGATAAACAACTATTAAGTATTTCAACAATTGAGTAAAGACATCAGAGAATAGTTTACCTGATTTATTTATTTTTCCACGTCCCAACTCTCCAGATTCTTGTTACGTTAATTTATAAACCTGAGCTAGCTACTATATAATTTCACCCCCTATTCAATCTAGGGAGCAATGTAATATTAAGAAGGGTCGTATTTATTTGTACATATCCACATATCTTTAGCGGGACATTACGCGGAAGTAGTCGGTATGTTTGTTATTTATTTAGAATAAATAGGGGAAATTGTGTTTGTGGACTAGCTAACGTATCCTCAGAACTGTGATTAATAACACTGATTTGTCAATCGACAGAGCAAAAGAGCATCGTGCCAAAAAAGACGCCTCAGGCCACCATAGACCGCCAGGGACCTCAATAGTAAGGGCCTAAAAATGGTATTTCCCTTGCGGCTATGTAAATTAAAGCCTGATAAAGGCTTGGATGGATCTCTACTGAGATACCCCAAAAGTGGACCTGACGGGCATCCCTCTTTATATCAGGTGTTCTCCGATCGACCGTTTAGTGTTGTCCATACAGGACTGAGTATGTCGGTAAATTACGGCATTGGAATATTAGAGAAAGGCGTAACGCACGGTGAGGTAAATCTGCACTCCGGTTTTTACACATATTAGAAATATTAAATTTAACCGACTTCAAAAAGGAAGAGGTTCTCAATCCGACGCAATATTTTATATCTCACAACACTCCTCGTGCTACCGTTGTACTCTCTTTTATTAGACAATGCGTAATTCAGTAGTTCCGTGGAAACGTGTGATTGCATATTAGGAGACAAACAAACATACCAAAGTACTTCCGTCTTTTATTTTACCCTTTTATGGGAACTAAAAGCTCTGGAGTTAGAAATGACACATTAGAAAGCCTACATAAACATAATGTTAAGCCTAAAAACGGCTCATAATCTAAATGTTCGGCTGTACAAAAGAATAGATGTCAAATAAACAGTATTCAAAATTAATCTCGGTGTTTCCTTTGTTCTTCCTTCATTACAGCTACATTGAACTCTAAACGTAATTCTGGGGGTTTTAACATCACTTCGTGGGTATCCACTAGACGAAATTTAGGCCAAGGTTATAAGTATTTGCAAAACTAGGTCAGGGTCCGGTTTGTCAAGTTACAATACATATAATTTGAAATAACAGTACTGTGCATGCTTAGTTCGTTTTTCGACACTGACTATGAAATGCTTGTGTCAATACGTCGACTGACTTTATGAGCGTTGTAATGTAATGCTCGTCATAGAATTAATTACAAAATTAGTAATTAAAACAAACCGAATGCTCTTTTCGATTTCTTGATTAACCAGCATTACATTAAAAAAGGGCTTAGCAGCGAAAAAAATTATTAATTTAATTAATTTTGATAGTATTGAGGTGAAAGAACTGAATATCCCTCCTAATCAAGAATCCCAGTTTCTAATTTGCATTTATTTGTATATCGTTTAATATTTCCTTAACATTGAAGATAATCAAAATTTTGTTTTGTTGTTTTTATTTATTAGTGAGCTCTTAAAAAGTCATAATGGAGATAAATATACAAAAATTGTTGACAATAATATATTTGATAAAGGATTTAAAAAATGCCTGGGTTAATAAAATTTTAATAAATTTCTGTTTTTATTATCTTGGCTAAATTTGAGATAACAAGAATAATATTCTTGTAAAATTTAGTAATAAATAAATATATGTGTAACAATGTATTTTGAAAATACTTATTATTTAGTTATTCCGTTATGATTTATTATTCATAATGACAAAATATGATGCAAAAATAATTTTGTCGCAACTATCTTAAATCAATTATTTTTGTAGTGGTTATTCCAAAAAAAGTGATAAACTGCGTTAACCCTGAACTAAACTTCGCGTATTAAACAATCATTTTTGTAATCAATTTATGTCGACGTCACCAACCTGGTAAGCTAAAATATATAACTAACTAACTAACTAACTACTGGAGTCACGTGTTGATTCCTAGCAGCGAGCAGCAGCAGAAGCAGTAGCAGCTGTAGTAGTAGCAGCAGTAGTAGGAGAAGCAGTAGTAGGAGCAGCAGTAGTAGGAGCAGCAGCAGTAACAGCAACAGAAGCAGCAGCATTGCGCATAGTGACGTATATCGTGCTATTTTCTAAACAAACAAATAAAGTATTTTAACTGACAGTTCTATCAATTGGTATTGCCTTATGTTAATAAGGGTTTGGTTACAATTTATGTCCGATTGTACAAACCGAGCTTAAAGTCAGATTACTCTGACTTCACTAAATGGTTGAATCTTCCTAAAAAATTATTACGAATTATACAGACTGTTCCGCATAAGTACCGACACAAAACAGGTGCGTGTTGGGCACCCGAAAATATGATGATTTAATGCAATCTACCTCTATACCAAGTTGTACCCCTAAGGAGTTGCGAAAGCCTTAAATGGGGCCATAAATTTCGAAAAGATTTAATATCTCTGCAACTTAAAAAAATTATATTTGGTAATTTATTTGAGCGCTTCATGAGTCTTAAATAATTGTAAGCAAAAATTAATTGAAGTATTTTAAGGAGTGGTTTTGGAGTAACCCCTACAGAACTTTTTGGTCCATTGGCCGATTTTTAAAATTTTTATTTCATTTCATGTAGACTTTTATTTTAAAACTTTTTTACTGTTTTTATTTTTTATTAAACTTAATAGTTTTTTAGTAAAACGAGAAAAAATAAATCAATGCATTATGATAATGTTAATACATTTAACATATAGCAAATTACTTTTAATAAAATCGATTTAAATTAGAAAACAATTAAAACTAATTTAATAATAATAATAATAATAATATCTACATAATAAAAATTAAGTGAACTTGGCCCCACATTAGATTTCCGTACCTCCTTAGGGGTACAAATTGGTATAGAAGTAAATTGCGTTAAATCATCATATTTTAGGGTGCCTAACACGCACCTGTTCTGTTTCAGTACTTATGCGGAACACCCTGTTTATACTCAGGTTTGCCATATTTCGAATTTACGAAGTATCTAAGGCTGTCGTTGTTTCTCTTATTAGGAAATAAAGATAGAAGATCTGACAGAGCTAAGTAGTCAAAACAAAGTGACCTTTTCCTGGATACCAGGCCATGAGGGATATCAGGACAATAAAGAGAATGACGAAGAGTCCGTAAAGGCTTAGATGAAGCCATTACAGGCTCCGAATCCTTATGTGGAGTTTCTAAGGCATCGTGCAAGGCAACAATTAAACAATTAATTCAAAAGTGTCTCAAAAATGTTGAAACAACTATCTAGTGAATCAAAAACGACAAATCGTTAGAATAACAGTAGGTGTTCTTACCGGACACCGTAACCTAAGAAGGCATAGGAGTACCATCAATCCAGCAGTAAAAGCAACATTAATTATACAAGTTTTGAAAAGAAGAAGAGAAAATATCAATTCATGTCCTATGCCAGTGTGAAGGCCTGACTAAATTGAGTTTTCTAACACTAAGTAAATAGAAGCTACAAGCAGGAGCCACTAACTGTTAAAGCTACCAAGTCTAATAAAAAAGACCAAGCAAGACGACATACTCTAAATAACGGAGTTGCACAATAGATCTGAAAAGATCGGTGCAGACAAGTACAAACAATAACCAACTTAAACGAAAAGCCAAAAATCTTAATCATATAAGTAGATGATCATCTACAGGTTAGATTAAACTTATAAAAAATACGGTATTCAATGGTTGCAGGTACTGAGAAAAACTAAAATAGCTAAAATTCTTCTTAATATTAAAGTTGATGTGGTAAGTAGAAAAAAATTAATCATTTAACTAATCAGTCAGACAGAGGGTCAGGCACCTGTGACCAGTACGAATGACTTGTGAAGACATCCAACCTAAAGGGTCTAGTGGAGTTGATCTTGAGGGTTGTGGCTTTCAAAATGTTGCAAAGTGGTTTAACTGGTGAGTGAACCGTGGAGAAGTCTATAGAATTGTGAAGAGCCAGGTGAAGCACGGAGAACAGGCAATGTGTTCAACATAATTGTTAAAAAGTATTATTTTAGAAACGACTTCCATTTAGTAAAACGTGTCAGAATTATTTCTTCGTTTAGTGGCTCAGACAAACGCGGTTGCGCAGCAATAACGGTTGGCAAGAGTACAAGATTGAATATAAACAAGAAGCGATGGCGCCCGTCTGTGTACACAAAATTATGGTTTACTTTGTGTAGTAACACTGTTGTATTCTTGGTGTAAAATAAAGAACAGTTTAGCAAATGATTCACAATTTTAGCAATAATAGGTGATGAAGGATGTTGTACAAGTGAATCTGAAACCCTTTAATACCTGTGGCACTTCTTAGGACAGTAGTTAGAATCCCCTTGGAGGAGCTAGAGTATGATCTTGGCTCATCGAAGTCAGACACCATAATGAGGTCCAGGTTTTGAGCGCCCACAATAAAATTGTAAGTAATATCATTCAGAGGTCACTCCATCGAATAGAATAACCACAAAATGAAGGAAACTGAGAACTTAAATGCATACCACTGTATTGAACAGGTACCAACTGTTAGATTTGCTCATCAAACGCTAAATACCTTTTATATATATTTATGTTAAGATTAGTGTTAGTTGCCTAATTGGAAAGAGACCATCATGCCAGTTGTCATAAAACTAATGTCCTAAGAATGACACATGTCATGTCAAGTAGAAGATAAGAGGGTCTTTTCGAGAAGGTTGATGTTGATAAAAGGTTGTATGATGTATGTTAAAAAGAATCCATGTTAATCCGTAAAATAAAGAAAGTATTAATATAAAAGTCGTTTAAATATAAAACCAACGTCATAAACACGTGCGTGGATGTGGTTACTGACTCTGCCGTTAAGTTAAGTTGAACAAGATGGTGGATGTGAGTGTGACACCTGCGCATGGTGGCTTTTGAGTCGAAACTGGTAGCGTCACAAAGCACATATAATGGACCGGCGTTACTAGTTTTCGATGGAGCCTCTAGACATCTGGATATTTCTATTGTGGACGCTGCAGACAGTCTTGGAATTAGATTGTTTTGTCTACCTTCCAATACAACGTATTAACTCCAACCACTGGATAAGGCAGTTTACAGATCCTTTGAGCATCACTGGATTCAAGAACTGCTTAAATTCTGGGATGCGCATCCAGATCGACGTCTTAATAAGAGTCGATTCGGTAAAATTTTTACCAAAGTCTGGCCCAAATGTATGACGCCTGAGAATAATATTAGTGGAATGTTTCCACTTGATCCACAAAGGATTCCAGAGTCAGTATTTGCCCCATCACTTGAAAGCCAGCGCCATTTAGAAGACCCTGAACGACCTGTACCTGATGAAGGAATTCTGCGAGACAACACAAACAGCAGTGTAATTCCGAATATTTTAGAAGTTGATAACGCTACAAATACAACGGATCATAGATCTGAGTCCGATGATGAGTTAAAAGACATACCGCTAAATAAGCTAGCCAAAATCGTGAAAGATTCAGCAATAGCAGGAAGCAGCAAATATGGAGAAAAACACCAGTAAAAAATGACGAATCACGAAAATCGCCGAGGGGGACCACAGCTACAGATAAAACGTTGACAGACAACATCATGATGGACACTAGTAATGAAGTTCTTAATAGGTCTTTTAAGGAATTGCTTCCTACTCCTAAGCTTTTTGCAACAAAGAATAAAAACAATAACACAGCTGACAGGAAAAAATCGCTTAATTATCCAGCGCAAGCGGTAACGAAAGACCTTTTTTCATCCGTTAGCATAAAGTCGACATCAGTATCTTCTATCTCCAGGAAGTTTGCAGCAAAAAATCTAAACCCTTAACAGCAGACATCAGGTCTGCATCAAAAGAATTTAAATCTTCAACGTCAATCAGTAAGTCTGCAGCAAAAGAACCTAGACCTTCAACGTCAAAATTTTCGGCTTCAATTTCCCCAAAAAAAGTATTGGATAGTGATTCGTGATACTGTTTTCTTTGCGGAACTGAAGACAAACTTGACATGAGACAATGTGTAACTTGCGCAAAATGGTGTCATGAAGCTTTTTTAGGGTTAACACAACGCGATATGGAATGTTTTGTTGGTCCAAAGTGTTGCTAATGAACTATTTTAGAATGCCTTAGTTTCTTTTTAACCGACTTCAAAAAAGGAGGAGGTTATCAATTCGTCGCGATATTTTTTTTATGTATGTTCAGCGATAATTCTTTAACACGGTGTCCGATTTCAATGATTCTTTTTTTGTTAGAAAGGGGGTACTTCAGGGGTGGTTCCATATAAATATGGTCAAAATCTAAAAATTGGGTCCATGAGAAATTCCTCAAACTCTTAATTTTTCATGTATGTTTAGCGATAATGCTTTACCGCCTTGTCCTATTTATATGATTCTTTTTTTGTTAGTAAGGGGGTACCTCAGGGGTGGCCACATATAAATTTGGATAAGATGTGCTGACGGCATCTGCACGTTTTTGAAGTCGGTTTTTTTAAATTTTTAATTTAGATCACTTGTATAAGCTTAATATTTGTGTCTTTTTTTAGTTTATTTTGTTTTAAAAATGTTTTTGAATTTATAAATACACGTGTAAGCGTTATATTTTGTGGGCATTTTTAAAAGAATCGAATTTTAAGCAAGGGCCCTATTACCCTCTTGGTTGTATAATAAGGCCCATTGCAGGCGTTTAAAAAAAGGTTCAAAAATAAAAAAAAAAATAGAAATTTCTATTAGAAATGTATTCATTTGTTCCAAGAAGCGTAACTGTTTTGGATTATGTGTAATTTCCATTTTATTTTAACTTTTGTTTCAAATAAAATGAGTTTTTTCCTTAGGTGGGCCTTATTTGCCTCAGGTACCTTATTTAAATTTCACAGCTAATTTCAATTATGATTTTTCTCGGTGGCTAGTAATAATTTACTTAAATATTCTGAAATCCTAATTGCCCATATTTTAAGTGATAATTAAACATTTTGCATAATTTTCCTAAATTATGTAGATATTTTTAATATTCTTTATTAGACGTAATTTGTATTACAATAGATGATTTCAATGGAAGACATCTTGAAGTTGCAAGGTCATTGGAAGATCTTTGCGCCACCTATAAGTTTAGATAACAACTAATAAAATAAAAAAGAAAACTGTAAATTATTATTTTGGCAATCTGTTTAAGGTTACAGCGTCGGTATTCATTTTTTTTTGTCTTCTTCATTAGTTGTATGTGCTCAGTTTTTTACCATCCCTATCTACTTAGGTCCGTATTTATAAACAGAACTCACCTGAGTCGGACTTGGGTAAGTCGGACTTGGGTAAGTCGACCTTGAACTAAAATTGAAGTTCGGTTACGTTTCTAAAGTTCTAGGTGGTTCTGGTATTAGACTGGAATTTATAGATGGATATTAGCAAATCTGTAACTGTTATGTGCATTTACGGATTTGTTACTGCCCATCTCTAAATTCACGCGATATAATCGAACTTCGATTTTAGTTCAAGACCGACTTACCCAAATCCGACTCAGCTGAGTTTCGTTTATAAATACGGACCCTAGATTCCAGTTCCTGGCGATGGTGAGAGTGAAAACTGAGCCCATACAACTAAAGAAGAAGGCAAGAAAAAAATAAGAAATGTATGCTAACGCCGCCGTAATTTTAGACAGATTGCCAAAACAATAGGTCTGTTCGGGTTCTTCAAAAATACATTGAGAACTATCAGAGGACTAGTTGACCAGTGGATAGTTTAATAGTTGTATGCGACGTATAATTTGAAATTGAATTGTTCCACTGGTTCTCGGATGGTTTGCATCGAGTTTTAAAGGAACCCGAACAAACCTAATAATTTACAGTTTTTTATTTTATTTTATTAGTTGTTATGTAAACTTATAGATGGCGCAAAGATCTTCCAATGCCTTTGCAACTTCAAGATGTCTTTCGTTGAAATCATCTATTGGTTTTTATTTTCATACTATAAAATTTTAAGGGCATCGTCATTATAATACGCTTTAGAACTTTTAAATAAATAAATAATTTATCATCGTAATTTATATCAACACACTTCAACCCAATGTTTATAATATTTTGAGCTAAGTAATGTTCTTATCAAATTGCAACATTAAATTTCACATGAAAAGTAATAATAATAATAATTACCTTGGAGACACAATGAATTAAATATTTTTGTGTTGACAGTTTAAAGATTTAAACAAATATTTTTGTTTTTTGAGTTTGCTGGAGCCTTTAAGTTAATATTTTTTATTTTTGTAAGATAAGAACAATTATTACGTGCGCGCGTGGTCGTAAAAATGTATAATAACAAAAAATGTTGTTAGTTTAATTTTTGTTAGATTAAGATTTATATTACAAGAAGTACGCTAAAGTTAAGGCCGTTAAATAAAGTCAATTAACCAGAATATAATAAAAAACGCAGATTTTTTTTTGTAGCTGATTATGCATAGCAAACAAAACAAAATGCATGGTAAACAATCCGCACAGCTTTTATTATACAAGTATTTACAAGCACATTTACCTTCATAAGTGGTCGTAGGTAAGTTATGGTACGTTATGAGTGTTGTAAAACAGTTATATGGCCTTTATTGTTTTATTATTTTTTAGTTTTCGATAATCTGTACTCCATTTTGCCTTTTAGCACTTGCACCAAGTTTTTAATAAATTATAAAAGTCATTTTAGAAAACCATCTTCAAAATCACCAGATCTTGACCAAATTTATATGGGACCACCCCTGAAGTACCCACTTTTTAACAATAATAATAATATTACTCTCCCTAATTTACCCCCTTATAAGTAAATTTTAACCCCAAATGCTGTGTGCGGGGAAAGGGACGGCTATTATTATTATTTGCCGTGGCGCTCCGGGGCGACTTAAAGATGATTGATGGTGCCATTTGACTTTGAGGTGAGGAAAACCCGGAAAACCTCACCCACTATCATAAAAAACGAATCATTGAAATCGGATAACGTGTTAACAAATTATCGCTGAACATACATAAAAATATTTCTCCTTTTGTTGAAGTCGGTTAAAAAAAGATCCATACAGGGAATTAATTGTAAGGGCTGTGAGAATGTTTTTTTTTTAATTTTGACATATACAGTGACATCTTTTGTAATCGCAGCAAGTGTCAAAACGATCTACTTTATGCAACCAGTTATATAAAGTTGAACATTATGAAACTGTTTATAAAAAATGTAATAATTTGGCAATTCTTTTAATTAATCTAAAGATTATACATTAAAATCTCATATAAATTTTCAAGTACTTTCATTAATTGATCTATGAATATTAATAACAATTATTATAATATCAAGGTATAGGTGCTGTGAAGTGGGATTTAGTTTAAACTCTACAAAAAAACACTAGTAGCGTTTTCAAGGAAAAGAAAACTTAATCTCAACTATTAAATTAGACGGGATAGAAGATATAGAATGGAGAAATGAGGTCAAATATCTAGGCCTAACCCTATATAACAAACTTCTCTGGAACACAAATGAGAAGGTAGTAGTAAATAAGGTCACAAAAGCCCTAATGGTATGCAGAAACATTGCGGGTAAACGATGGGAATGTAACCCAAACATACTGCGATGGATGTATACTGCAATAGTGAGATCAATCATAACTTACGGGGCTATAGCCTGGAGTAACAGAACTAGTTTAACTACTACGAGAGCTAATATCTCAAAAGTACAAAGAGTAGTCTGTGTTTGCATCACCGGTGCAATGAGAAGCTGCCCTACGGCCGCAATGGAGGTGATCTTAAACCACCCTTCTACATTTGATGATAGAGAATGTGGCAAAAAGGACACGATATAGAATGATCAGGAACGGAGTAATCAAACGAAAGTCTACTTGCTTCAGGACTAAAGATTCCTGGGACATGCCCCTGGATGAAATGTTAAAGAAGTACAGTTTTGCAAAAAACTTCAAAACCACAAAGCTGGACTGCAAGAAAGAATGGAGCCAAGAATCCATCGCGCTTGCAACCGACAGACATGCTATTCAGTGGTATACGGACGGTTTCAAAACCATAGAAGAAACTTGAATAGGAGTGTATGGGCCGAGAACCAAGCCCTCCAGAAGCTTGGGAAATACCCAAGCATCTTCCAGGCGGAAATTCATGCCACCAAGAAGTGTATCCAGTTTAACATCGAGAAAAACTATCATAGACAAGAGATTATCATCATGTCCGATAGCCAAGCAGCCATCAAAGCGCTGAGCTTTTACGTAATCAGCTCAAAAAATGGTCTGGAGATGCAGAACAATTGAATGAGCTAGGCGAGAAAAATAGAGTTAGTCTCACTTGGGTCCCGGAACATAACGGGGTACAGGGTAAGGATATTGCAGATAGTCTTGCAAGGAAAGGGGATCAAACACCCTTTGTAGGACCTGAGCTGTTCTGCGGTATGAGAAGTAACATAACATTAGGAGAGACTAAAAAAAAATTGGACAATAGAAGAACCAAAAGTTGGAACAGTCTCTTGGGACTGAGACAGACTAAGATACTTCTGGGTGAATTTAACCAGAAAAGATCGAAAGCCTGCATCTGCCTGAGCAAGAACAGACTACGTATTGTAACAGGGATCCTTGTCGGGCATTGGCGACTAAAAGTACACCTTAGTAAACTGAGAGTAGTAAAGGATAGTGAGTGAAGATTCTTTGAGGAGGAGGACGAAATCTAAACTCACATTCTAACTGAATGTGTAGCACTCCAAAATCCAAGGGCACTGCACCTGGGAGGATATCAAAAACAATAGTTGTGGCATTCAGCCAAACACAATTCCTGAAAAAAGAAATACTACAAGGAGAAAACATTAGTTGGAACTATAAAAATTCGATTGACAAAACTTCGAAACTAAAAAGAGTTTTAAATTGAAAAGATCGAAAGTGAGAAGAACTGAAAGCAAAAAGATCTAAATTGGAACAAATATCGAAATTGAATTGATCGAAATCGCATTGATTGAAATGACAAATGATTGAATAATATGTGATCGAAATAAAGTACTGTTTTACGAAATTAGTAACTTCTTTTTATTTTATTTTATGAATAACAATCCGCGATGGCTCTAGGCTGAACAGGTTATGTAAATTAGTCAGTTTTTTATAATTTACCTAACCTGTGCGATCTAGAGCCATATCAGGTTGCTTCGCAGAAAAATATACATAAAATAAGAAAAATAGAAAAACTAATCATTTACTAATATCGTAATATATAGGTCTGTGTCAACAAAAAGATCAGAAACCAGTCATTGAAACCAGGATTCTGCGCAGTAGATTGTTGATACCGCCAAATTATCTACTGCGCAGAATCCCGGTGTCAGTGACTGGTTTCTTATAATTAGGCATTCCAACGACCTGTCCAAATGGCTACCAGTGGGTAATGACAGTTTAGATATGGCAACCCTGTTGTCATGTTGTCATTAACAGGGTCAATGATACATATATAGTTATATAGATTGCTCAAAGCTGGTCGTTTACGAGCGGCCATATTGCCTGGCAAATATTTATTAATTTGAATCGGTTTAGCAAAAATGTGTTTTAAAACCAATTTTTAGCCTTTAGATATTTAAAAAAAATAATTGCTTACATTTTTACTTCAAGGCATATGCTTATGTTTATTTTGAAAAATATGGATAATCAATCTATGTAAGTATCTATTTCATTGACCTTGTCAAATCACCAGGTCTACAGGGTTGCCATAATTTTGCAATATCATAACCCGTCAAAGCCCACTGGTAGGCATTCCGTTTGGAACGCCTAATTGTTTGAATAGACCTAATGCTTTCAATCCTATTCGCGATTCAAACTAAGTGATACACCCTCTGGAGGACATTTGTAGAAGGTACCTATCGTTCAGTATTGCCAGAAATAGCAAAACTTCGCTACGTCGTCGGATTTTAGCTCTTGAAGAAGTGGATAAGACCTTTTATTTAAGAATCAAAATTTATGTCTAGTAATATGTCATACTCTATATTTATTTAAGAATTTTTTTATAAAACGGATTTATTGTATTGATTTTTTTTTTAATTTCAGTTCATTTATTAATTTTGTTTTAAAATCATTTCATCATTTGGCAACATTGGCGTTCGTGTTCATTGTTTACATTTTAATTTGTATCATTTACAATTCGAGTTTTTTCTTACTTTTTAGCTTTAAATTTGTTAATTTCTTATAGTATGTGATAGTGTTTATATGAAAAATAAAATCTGCGAAAAATCCCCCAGCAAATTGCAATCTATATGGTGTAAATATCAAAATCAAAACTGAAGTATTCATTATTTTTCAAGTGCAAGTCGTGAAATTTTGTTTCTTACGATAAATGGATATCTACAAATTCACAATATTGAAATTTTGCAAAACTTTGTTTAGAATCAAACTGTAATCTGATTTTTGACGGTTTTATATATCCAATATGCCAGTCTCAAGTTTTTATTCCCAGCGCCACTTCAAGTACAGCACTGTTAAGTAGAACCCAACAGTCAATGGTCGAGTGGGGAATCCTACCAAGGCATCAGAATTAATTAAATTATATAAAAAAATCCCGGCCAACGGTAGGATTCGAATCTGGGACCCTTAGATCCGCAGACGGAAACTTTACCATTGAGCTCCCCCCCCTCGAAGGTAAAAAATGCATCGGATATAGATAAACAAACGCAACATTTATACAATATGCAGTAAATCAATATATTATTGCAATTCATTATTTAATCTTTTTATCAGTGATTAGTTAGATTTAAGTATGTAGATAAAAAATTTCCATTGGTTTCTATAATTTGCATATATTATGTACCTACTTAAGGTGATATCGTAGAGATTTGGTGATATTGCACACGTTTTAATAAATTATATTTAATGGAATTAAACTTAAGTACATACATAATATAATATAGTTTAGTTTTTATCAGTAGTTCAACATATCAGATTTTATTTTTTTAACGAAATAAGTTTATTTTATTTATTGCTGACATTAAAACTAAATCGTGGTACAAGAAAAAATAAAAATGATCATGATTAAGATAAAGGCTTTCACCAAGACCAATGAGGAAATTCATGACGACCGCAAATATTCGCGCTGCTGAATACTGTGAATATTGTTTATACGGCGACTAACCTACATGTTGTCTTGAAGAAATGACACTTTGTATCTACACTTTTGATCAAATTTTATTTATTGCATGAACATTTACAGAAAAATGTTTTTAGATTTCTGATTTTTGGCAGAGTTAGAATATTTGGGGAGGGGGAATTTTATAGGGGTTAGTTTTTATATTTTATGGAATATATGTGGTATTTACGTTTGGAGAAGAAAATTCTTTAAATAAAAGTTACTTATTATTATCAATATTTTTTGTTCTATACAAAATTTTCCTAAAATGGTCCGTATTCGAGAAATTTGACAAAATGTAAAAAAATAATTTTTTATAAAAATTGTTCAAATAAAAGTTGTTTGTAATATAATTCTCTATAATTTTTATTCTATACATAA